>JAMPIV010006890.1:0-77493 GCA_024509875.1 Oreohelix idahoensis | reverse complement strand
AGACGGAATATGGTCATTTATTTTTTTTTGGGTTTTGTGGATTTTTTTATTGTGTTTGTTATTGTTGGTTGGGTGATTATTTTTGTTCTGTTTTTTGTGTTTTTGACTGGAGGAGTGTTAGTAGTGAACGGGTATTTTTATGTAGTTGTATATTCGTTCCTAGTCTTGAAAAATATTGGTCCTGAAAAGGACCGCTAGCTGTCTGTTTTGTCCCTACTCGTTGTTATCTTTTTCGGCTGTATGTAGATTATGACTGTCTCTATTATATGTGGTAGAAGTTCCTCTAGGGTTTCGGTAATTATTTTGTCTTTGGTTTCTTTGCTTCTTTCTCTTTCTTGTTTGCTTTTTGTTACGATATCCTCGATGATCCTTTTCTCTGTTTCAATTCTGTTGAGGACTTCTTCTGCGAGTTAGGTGATGTTGACTTCTATTTGGTGCTGAATGGATTTCATGTCCAGTAACATTGTCTGGACGCTCTATAAGGCTCCTATTGTTTCGTCTCTTATGTTTCTGTGTCATCGTTGCGCTGCCTGTTCTTGTCGACTTTGAGTTTTTGTTTTATGTCTGCCACATCTGTGGTAAGTTTTATTAGTTGGGTTCTTGTGTGTTGTTCCTGTTTAGCAGTGCCACCTGAAGCGACTCAGTGTCTTGCTTCTCTGAAGAAGACGTTTTTGGTTACATATTCCTTCAGTATGGCCGTGGTTCCCTAGAAAGTTTGCACAGGTTCTGTTGGAGTTGCGCACTTTATAGTTGGTATCCCTTTTCGTGCGAGGACATGAATTGTAAGAATGACTTTTGCAGGTTTTCTTAGTGTGAGAAAATTGCTGGTAGTTTGAGCACTGCTTAACTGGAGGGATGTGCTTTTCTGTTTTCTCGACATCTATCGTCTAGGTTTAATTGACTTGGTCTTGGTTCCTTGAATAGTTAGGATAACTAGGTTTGTGTCCTTCTTGTCCCATGTCTTCAGTCTTTCAACCTGTGTTATTTTGACATTCTTGTTTTCTGTTTGCAGGCGGCTGCGGACGTCTTGTGTAGACCAATTGTTGTCGACCCCTCTTACAACTATCTTTTTGGTTTTCTTGTAGATCTCTACAGTAACTTTAATCTGGTGGGGCAGCTGGACTCTAGTTCGATCATCAGTTTGTTTGTCTTCTCGGTGTTATTTAGAGCTATTATAACTCATTTTTCGTGTCTTTTAACTCTAATTATACTCCTCCTGCCCGTTATTGCCTCGAGGATACCGATAACTTTATCGTCGGAAAGGCCCTGAGCGAGGCCTCAACTCCAAACATCTGAGTTATCTTAATGATCCTCTCCTGTAGTACCACGTGAGAAACGGCATATCTTGGCTGTCGAAGTTAGCACGCTCCCACTTCCGTCTCAGTTTGAGCGTATGGTCAGTGGGACGGACTCTCCTGATCACCGTGGGATACTTAGTTGTTCTCTGTTGAGTCCCAGGTATCTTTATGTCTGCTATTGGTAAGTCAGGAGCTACTTCTAATACTGCTTCTTGTAATTGTGGAGAATGACTAAGGAACTCGTCTCTGTATTCACGAATTCTGCGTAGTGCTTCGATAATGATATCTTCTGGGTCTAACTCATTAAGTTCTGATGTTATTGTCCTCTCATCCGCAGCAAGCTGGGAGGTGATGTCTGGCTGTTCTGCCCTTCTGTCTTACTCGTGTGCATGTACCTGTCTGTGTTGTAGAGCTGTTTCTTCCACCTCCTTAGTATTTGAAGATGGGTCGGCTGTTCTCTCTGGGTGGCTGTTTCTGGTTTTGTTATACTCATGGTTGTTGTTCAGCGCTGGTGGACTGGTGTACATTTTCCTCTTCTTGGCGTTTGGTTTCGATCGCATTATTTGTACCATACTGCGATGTTTTTTTTTTTTTTATGATCGCATGAGTCGCATTTTTTTGTTGTTGTTGTCTGGCGTTCTACTTCTTTATTTCCTACAAGTGCCTGATAACATACCTTTATGTTTGTCTTATATTAATTTTTTTAACTCGCATGAGTCGCAGTGAAAACTGAAAAATAACCATCTTCTTTTCAAAAGATATTGCAGTCTGTTTTAGTTATCTGCGATGTTTTGTTGTACGACAAAGAAAGAGGTACAGGATCTGCATTGTCCATTAAAAGTTACATATGCAAATATAGAAAAATCATTGAATACCCAGCCTGCTCTTGTAAAATGTATTCCTTAAAAAAATAATAAGACGCCAATAAGATTATTATACTTAAAATATGAAATATGTCTCATGAAGTAAATAAAAAAAAGCGGCAGAAAAGAAAAAAAAAGCTAATTTAAATTATTAATCGATTAAAATTAAGTAACAAACCACTTTTTAATTTATAATTTTATTTTTGCGTAATTCTTTCCCTTAAACATATAAACTTACCTTAGTAAACTCCCCTGTACAATTCAAACCAGATCTATCTATCTATCTATCTATCTATCTATCTATCTATCTATCTATCTATCTATCTATCTATCTATCTATCTATCTATCTATCTATCTATCTATCTATCTATCTATCTATCTATCTATCTATCTATCTATCTACTTACCTACCTACCTACCTACCTACCTACCTACCTACCTACCTACCTACCTACCTACTTATCTATCTATCTATCTATCTATCTATCTATCTATCTATCTATCTATCTATCTATCTATCTATCTATCTATCTATCTATCTATCTATCTATCTATCTATCTTCATATATCTTCATAACCCTCCACTCCCAAAGGAGCATAGGCCTTCAACAAACACATGCCAAGGCCTCCTGTCACGTGCCATCATCTCAAGTTCTTTCCACGTTCTCCTCATCATTTTCATCTCTGTTTCCAGCTCTCTTCTCCATGTACTTCTTGGTCTACCTCTGCCTCTCTTGCCCTGGGGGTTCCAGAACAAGGACGGTCTTGTAATGCTATCAACAGGTTTCCTAAGTGTGTGTCCTATCCATCGCCATCGTCTTCTTCTCATCTCTTGTTCCACTGGCACTTGTCTAGTTCTTGTCATCAGTTCCACGTTGGTAACTTTGTCATACCATTTTAATCCCTCTATTCTACGCAAGCACCCATTTATGAAAGTCTGTAGCTTTTTGGTTGTTGTCTTTGTTGTTCTCCATGTCTCCGAGCCATACAATAGGACTGACTTCACATTTGAGTTGAAGATTCTTATTTTCGTGTTGGATCCTATTTCTCTTGATCTCCATATATTTCCCAATGCAATGAAAGCTCCTCTTGCCTTTTGTATTCTTATTTTGATATCGCTGTCTGTCCCTCCAACTTTGTCTATATTACTGCCAAGATATATGTACGATTCTACATCTTGTATTGGTGTTTCTTCAAGTTCAACCCTGTTATCATTAAATGCATTTATTCTCATTATTTTTGTCTTTTCCCTGTGTATTTTCAGACCCAATTGCTGTGACCTCTCATCGAGTGTTTTCAATTTGTCCTGCATCTGGTTACGGTTATGGGACAGAAGAGCCAAGTCATCAGCAAAATCCAGATCATCCAACATCTATCTATCTATCTATCTAGCTATTTATCTATCTATCTATCTATCTATCTATCTATCTATCTATCTATCTATCTATCTATCTATCTATCTATCTATCTATCTATCTATCTATCTATCTATCTATCTATCTATCTATCTATCTATCTATCTATCTATCTATCTATCTATCTATCTATCTATCTATCTATCTATCTATCTATCTATCTATCTATCTATCTACCTATCTATCTATCTATCTATCTATCTATCTATCTATCTATCTATCTATCTATCTATCTATCTATCTATCTATCTATCTATCTATCTATCTATCTATCTATCTATCTATCTAGCTGGTACGTCTTTTGTGCTATGTGTTTGGTTAAATTCCGTACGTGGAACTCCCATGTACGGAATTTAACCAAACACATAGCACAAAAGACGTACCAGCTAGCCAAAATAAAACACTTCTTAGACGCAGACACTAGACTATTGTTCTACACCTCACATATACAGACACATCTAGATTACTGCTCTACACTATGGGATTGTTGCCCTGCTTCAACCTCGAAGAGACTGCACTCCCTGCAAAAGAGAGCAGTGCGTCTGATCACCGATAATCGCACGACACCACACACAAGGACAGGAAAAGAACCCAAAATACTGTCGCTAAAAAAACGTCTTCTCTACAACAAAGCCAAGCTGACTCACACAATTCTATCTAACAATGCCCCGTCGTACCTAAGATCATTGTTTCAAACCAGTAGAAGGGAGGGACAACGATTACATCCGTTACGTCTGCCCAAACCTAGGATCGACCTGTTCAAAAAGAGTCTAGCCTACTCTGGTGCCTACTTATGGAACAGCCTTCCACACCACCTAAAAAGCCTACCTACACAATATTCTTTTAACAAAGCACTTTTCAAACACTTCCTCAACACTGATTATCTACCCCCCATAGAAACAGTATTTGCCTGTCAACATCTCATCCATAGGTCAACATTTCTTTTCCTCTTCCGCTAATTTTTGTGTGTGAATATTTTGTTTCTTCTTCTTCTTCCTCGTTCGCCTTCAGACTTCCACATTTATGACTCTAATAAAGGCAGCAGTCAACTCAAGGCTCCCAACATCTCCAAACAGTTTTTCGTTGACAGAAGTGGGTTGTTGCCATATGCTACCCCGTTCATTACTGTAGGTTGGGCAGTACTGCAGCAGGTGTTCGACTGTCATCGGGCTGGTACCGCAGGTGCAGAGATCTGTTGCACCAATTTTGTATTTGTGGTACAGATGGTATCTCAATCTGTTGTGTCCAGTGCGTAGTCGAAAAATGATGACCTGTTCTTTTCTGGATAGTTGATGATATGCGTCATTTTTCAAATGTCCCGGGTGCTCTCTTTCCCATTTGGACTTGAATGTAGCCTTTATAGTGGTCTTTGCCGTTGCGTAAGTTGTCTCTATATCATTTTGCTGTAAGGCACCTCCTTCTTTAGCAAGTCTATCTGCCTCTTCATTTCCTGGTATGTTGCAATGGGCTGGTATCCACTGGATAGTGCACTTCTTGAAGCATTCGGCCAGTCTTTCAAGGGAGATTATCAGATCTTTCAATCCTTTAGTTTGGTGGCTCTTCAGCGCTGATATTATTGAGAGGGCATCTGAAAAGATTACTATCTGTTTTTCTGCCTGTGCTTTGCATTCAATAAGAGTTTCAGCTGCCTGTTTCAGGGCTTCTGCTTCAGCACAGAAGTTGTTGCAGTATTTTCCAGTGGCAATTGCCATAGAGTGAATTCTATTCTTTAATTTTATGAGGATGCCGGCACCCCCATTTTCAACTGCATTTGTTGCCGAACCATCAGTATATGCATGTGTCCAAAGCTTCGCTGGAAATGTTTGGTCAATATACTTGGTTGCTATACACTTTCTTTGTGTTTCTGTCTGTGTTCCCTTACCTTCAATGCCTGGAATATCAGATTTTTGTTTTGGAATATTTTGTTTTATATCCATGTAATATCATTATTATATTCACTTTAAAATATTATTATATAATGTAATGTATGTGTGAATGTACCCACATAGTACTGTACTTTAGAAATGTGAGTCGTGAGAATGTACCCGCATACCAAAAATACAGATTAATTGTAGACGGATTGACCGCATGAGTGAGTGTCGGTATACCGAATTTATTTATTTTTATTTATTGTTTTATTTATTTTATTTTATTATTACTTTTTCCCCCCTTTACTAGCTTGTTTGTTTCAAAAAAAAAAAAAACCCTACTCATTTTTTAAAATTATGATTGCATACTGTAAATGAATGCTGTTATGGTAACTTCATAATGTTGCATGCCTTTAAATTAATGTTTAAAGCATCATGTGGGAATGAAAGGATATAGTATGCAAGATTAATGAGAGTGGAAGGGCAGAATGTTAGACGGGCCTGCGCGCCCAATTCTTTACCCTTCGAAAATAAAGTTCGTTCGTTCGTTCGTTCTATCTATCTATCTATCTATCTATCTATCTATCTATCTTCCGAATCTATCTAAAAACAGTATGAACATTAGTAGAGCCTAGAGTAATGTCCCGTGTATTTGAAATCAAGTGAATCACAATAATATTTAATTTTGACTTTAGTGTTAATAAAATGAGTAAGCGATATGAATGTGGTGCTAGTAAACGAAAGCGACAAATGGAACAGAAGGAAATACTGAAGCATTTAAAGCCAAGCACGTCATATGGCTTTGCACAGCAGGCAGAACCAACCTGCATAACCTCTCAGATACACAACATTTATGTTTACACACAGAAGAAAATAAAATAGACTACACTGAGCAGTCTGGGCAGACTGATTAACAACCAGTTTATATACAGAACACAGCCTTTCTTCAAGGAGAACTGTTGTCAGTAACTACCACTACAAATATGGAAACTTCTGGAGAAGGTGAAAATGAAGTGAGAAGACCTATAACCAAAGAATTAACACAAGAACATCCCACGAGATAGCTACATTAAAAGAAGCAGTCCAAGCGCATTACGATCTTAAAGACTATAAACAAGCGAACAAGCTCAGCGAAAACCCTAGAATTGCAGACACACAAATACCAACTGTTCATGCTACTAGTGATTTCAGAGATAATAATGACGTAGGTTTATGGACGACATTAAATAACGAGGAAAAATCATTCTATGATCAGCCTTTTACCAATTCGAAGCCAACATACAAAAACCAAGCCCGGTTTTGTTCTAAGAATGTATTCCATTACACTAAAGTAAATGGACAAACCTACCCTCGAGAATGGTTAGAGTAATCTCCCACAAAAGGAAACGTCTACTGTTTTGTGTACAAACTTTTCTCTAAACAAAAACTACAACTATAGCTTCTACTGGATTCAATGATTGGTATCACGCTTATCTTGTTAAAACCCACGAAAACATATTTAACAAGAAAGTGTGGTCAAACGTTAACATCAAAACTCGAAGAGCAAATCAAAGCAGAGCAGGATTACTGGCGGCACGTACTTCAGCGAGTTATTGCAGTGATTTCCCTTTTGGCAGAATGTGGCTTGGCATTTAGACGAGATGATGAAACATTTGATTTTCCAAACAATGGTAACTTTTTTGGATTGTTTGAATTAACTGTCAAATTTGATCCCTTCCTGCATCCACACATAAATCAGTATGGAAGTAAAGGCGGTGGTCAGCCATCGTACTTATCCAAAACTATATGTGAAGAGGTTATCCAGTTGATGGCTAATAAAGTTCGAGAAGCAATACTTAGCGACATTAAACAAGCAGGTTATTTTAATTTATCAGTTGATTCAACCCCTGATGTTTCCCATGTTGATAAACTTACTGTTATAGTTTGATGTGTTTCTCCTAGTGACGGATTACCAGTTGAACGCTTTCTGAGGTTTTTTTAACTGAAAGATCACATCGGAGAAATTATGGCTGAGCGGATACTGAACTACTTCAGTGAACTTGAAATTGATTTCAGTAAATGTAGAGGACAATCATATTATAATGCAGCTAATATGGCTGGAAAGTATAACGGAGTTCAACAAAAAATTCTGGAAAGGAACAGGTTTGCAAAGTTTATTCCATGCGCTGGACATTCCCTAAATCTAGTAGGACGAACCGCAGTTGACACGTGTCTGGATGCAATGAATTTGTTTGGTACAATAAATGAGCTTTATTGTGTTTTCTCAGCTTCTACAAAAAGAGGGTCAGGGCTAAAACGTTTCTTGCCTCCAGAGTTAAAAGTTCCTAAGCATTTATCAGACACAAGATGGGAGGCTCACGCCAAAGCTACTGCAGCGATTAGCGAAAATTATGCTAACATTGTTGAAGCCATCAGTCATATTTACAGTGATGAAACTGACACTAGACGACAGGCTGAAAATCTTCTACAAAAAATGGAAGGATTTGAATTCATTTTCTTGCTTCACCTTTGGACACATTTACTAGACCAATTTCATAAAGTTAGCAAGGTCTTCCAAAGTTCACACATTTCATTGAGCACATGTGCACAGATTTACAGTTCACTATTGAAGCTCGTATCAAACATTCCGGCTAATTTGGACGAAATTGAACAGCAAGCAAAAATTACTCTAGAGAGTATGAGAAAAAAACAAAGCAATGATGGGGCAGCGCCCGAAGTTTTAGACAAACATTCTCCAAGAGACAGTTTTAGAATAAATTCATTTATTTATGTCATGGATGCTCTTGAAGCCAACCTAGACAGAAGAGCAACAGTGTATAGGAGTGTAGCTGGCAATTTTCCATTTTTGGTGAACCTGCAATCGACCAAGGAACAATTTAATATGGTGTCGAGATGTTGATGCAAGAGTATCCAAAGGATGTTGACCTCAGTCTAGTCGATGAACACTTGCACTTTCACCTGTACGTCAAACAAGCTCACCCTGAAAAAAGAAAATTTCTGTCACCAGGACATGTATCAAATAATATTCCAAGAAAAAATTCAGACAGCTTTTCCAAACGTCGAAACAATTTTCAGATTGTTCCTGTGTTACTAATTGTAATGGTGAAAGATAATTTTCTAGACTTAAAAGGATTAAGAATGATCTGCGGTCAACAATGTCCCAAGATCGGTTGTCTGATCTTAGCACATTCTCTGCATAGAAAAACTGCGACTTACTGATTTTAATGACATAATTGATACATTTGCATTAAAAAAAAAACTCGAAAGAAACTTTTTGAGTTTGTATATAGTGTAATGTTTAAATATTGCTATGAATGTTGTGTGCGAACGTCTTCATTAGATCCATACTTTTGTAAACTTATTAAATTTATAAACAATCTTTTTATTAATGCTAAAATTTCAAAAATATTCTACTTTCATTGTGTGGATAAATGTCACAGAACGTCTGAACATGCACTTTTGGGTTCTCTCTCACACCTTCAGATCTACGGCAGTATCATTTCTTTTTCTTCATTGTCTTACCAATCGCTTTTATTTGGCATACATCATGCCTTTTAATTCTTATTACTCTCTATGTTGGATCAGTAGAGTGAAGTCTCTAACACTCAACTCCCCTACGGAAGTACCTGCTTTGGGACTACCTTTATCTTTTAACACGCAGACGTGTTTACGTTACGCCAGGTGAACTGTAGTATTATCGTAACAATACCCGGTCATTATCACCAGTCAGCGGTAATACGTTTATCGCTTTGAGTCGTCTGCCCCATTTGATAGGAGACGATCCTCGTTAGACACAATATGGTCTCGTACGAGGATGAATAGGAATCCAATATTGTTTGTCTGAGCGGCCGGCTACCGCTTTTGTTTGACTGTTTGGAGAAGGCACGAAAACACTGACGATAATGAGATAATAGTTTCACGGGACCATCCCTGTGTGTGATTGTAGCAGGCAATCTGACTGGCGAGTCAGTATTTAATGGTAGCATCTGGCCATCAAAATAGTTCACAAATTTGTTTGTGAGACTGCACAAGATGTCACCGGAAATATTACGCCATATTATAAAGAGGTTTCGCGTTGGAATATTAAATGTAATATTTTAAACACGCGGGAGAGATTTATAAATTAAAACACCCCGTCCCACACAGTGCTAAAAAGCTTACGATTGGATGGAAGTGAGAGCCGAAATAAACATTGAATTTCATTGGAAATGTCGGCGGAAGTACCACCTATGATTTGAACTGAGAAGTGCTAAATATAATCTATCAAACTCAGAGAAACAGAACAGACAGCTTCTCAACTACAAACGTGCAACTCCCAAAAAGTTAGAAAGAGAAGGATCTGAACTTGAATTCCATACTTGTGACAGATCAAAGTTTTTGGGAATTTTGAAACCTTAAAAAGAAAGCCCGCCTTTATAAATACAGAGACTGAAAAACTTAAGGGACCAGGACTTAAAATACGAAGACTGGAATCCAAAATAATTGGATCACCCGTCATAAGAGAGACTTTCCCAGACCAATTGTTTCGCAGATTCACCCGTTTTAAAAGGGATTCAAAATTTCCAGACCAAGTGGTTCGAGAGCAGATAAGATAAATTGCTTGTGTCCATTCTAACCTTGTGCGGAGATTGTGTACTGTATTTCGAAAACGTTGGGGTAAGTGTAACAATTGTTTTACAAATGTAAATTTGACATGTTTTCTTGTTAAGTGCATATATATATATATATATATATATATATATATATATATATATATATATATATATATATATATATATATATATATATATATATATATATATATATATATATATATATATATATATATATATATATGTTACGACATAGACTTTTGCTAAATTTTATATTGGTCACACTGGAGAGCAACAACACTGGTTCGTCTCTTGTAGAAACCGGCTCGGCCAGTTTTCGATTAGAATGAAAGCCGGAAGGGACCTTTTGGGCGCAAAGGGATTCTTGCGATGTCCGCCGGCCGATGAGGTCGTAGATGGTTTTTGTCAGCAGTTTTGCTGGGGAATTATTTGGATGCCAATTGTTGTTCAGTGCTTGCCGATTTTCATATGTTCAGGAATATTTGATGGGTGCTAGATTGAGCTTAGCAAGTTCTAGTGATTGTTCCCTTCCTGATTATTAATTGTGATACGTTGGTTGCAATTGTGTATTGCTTTAACCTAGTATTAGGTGCCGCCTCTGAGCGATAGTTTAGTGCCTTCACTGATGAGTTTATGTCGGTAACCATTTTGGTTCTCATGACGAATTATAGTGTTCGCCAGGATATGTGGCAGTTTTCAGTGCACTGTGCTGTGCCTTTGTGCTATTAGGAGAGTTGGTATGATTATCGCAAGTAAGTTGGCTTATGTATTCATTATCTTATGTATTGCAGTTTCATGCATAGTGATTGCTTTGTGTACTTCTCATTAAAGGGATATTACTGTTATTGAGGCGTTATTGTATTACTCATGTCAGCTATTGTGTGCTGTGGTACTATTTTGTAGACAATGAGCCGTGAGTTAAATCCACGGTACAAATAGGGTTAAATCCAACAACATCTATAGATTGTTGTTCTGACAACTGGGTGGCTCTTGTCCGGTCAGTTAGAGGCCATGGGGCCAATGATTTTCTATTAATTCGCTCATATTTATTGCGGACTATTCTGTGTGTCATGAGGCCTGTATGTTATAGCGTTAATTCCCAGCGAGCTGACGTTTTGACCCAGTATGATTATTGCCATTAAATTTTTGTACACACACAGTGTTAGAAGGCTAGTAACGCCACTGTGTTGGCGCCTTCATATTTTCCTAAACTCACGGGTGTGAGTTGTTTTCGTTTTTTTTTCCAGTGTCCAGTGAAAGGGTAGTGCGTAGGTCAGTTTGCTACGGGATTGTTTACGGTCGCGTGACCTGACCTCGTTCTCAAGCGCTGACCTACTTGTAGCATCGCAGTTCGTTATGTCTATTTTGTGTACGTTTTCAGTTTATCGCAGATGGAATAGTGTGTAGTTAAGTTTCAAGTTGTTTGTTAGGGCACTGTTGCAGGGTTGGGTACAGTTGTTGAAGTGTTAAGCTGTTGTTACAGTGTGTGTCAAACGGGTCAGTTTGACACACTTCTGATTCGTTTTGGTTGTTGGCGACATTGATGCAGGTGGAGCAGCGGTGCTTTGGGGTGGTACCATTTAGCTAGGGGCCCAGGTGGCATGACCAGGTGTCAGATGGGAGTTAGTTTGGTCAACCTCGGTAATAGGGTGGTATGAGTTGTTTGATAGAGTGGTATTAGTTGATAGGAGGTGGTTAGAGGTTGTTGGTACCCCAGGTCATCGTGATGTGCTGCTGGTCCTGTCATGGCTTCTCATATGTGACCACACAGGGTGAAGAAACTCTGACGTGACCTGCCTAAGCCGACGCCTGTAACATTGCTCTGACGGGACCTTCCTAAGCCGACGCCTGTAACATTGCTCTGACGTGACCTTCCTAGGCCGACGCCTGTAACATTGCTCTGACGTGACCTTCCTAGGCCGACGCTGTCAACCCAGAAGGGCCCAATCAGGGGTGAATCTGTTTGCGCTGGTGCCCTGCTGACTTACAGAAGACTGTGTAGTCAAGCTGTGTAGCTGAACTGTGAAATACTACACATTTTCAATGATAATATAGACAGTGCGGTGTTAGCACCCTGGTGTACCGTGTCACTCAGTCTTGACAGTGTACTTATTCCTGGACTATATTCGTTTGGATCACGTATTTTCAAGTGTGGAGTCTTGTTTGTTCTGTTCACCATCTTCGTCAGTGCGGAGGATTCTGCTTACTCAAGCGCCGTTGGAGCTTCAGTTAAGTTATTGTTTGTATGTTTATGTATTATGTCATATATTGAAATTTTCTTGTTTTTCTGAGTATTTTATCTTCTTGGCTGCCTTTCTTACTGATTCTATTTATCAGTTACTTTGATGTGTTGTATAGTATAGTGCTGTTTTCTTTAGTTGCTTCTTAATTTGTTGTTGTTTTCTTTCCTTTTGTTTTGTCTTTTCTCATTGTACCAGTATGACTTAGTTTGTTTGATTGTATGTTCATTGGTGATTAATTTGTTTTTGCTCTGTGTTCTTTGTAGTTTGGAGTTATTGTATGTTATATTTTGATACATTATAATATAATTGTATTGATACTTTGCTTAGGTTATTATTACTGAAGGGAAGACAGTGCTTGGTGCAAGAGTTAGCTTCTAGCACCTCATTGTTGATTGTGGTTTTCGTGTGTCTTGGGTGTTATAGTGTATTGGTGTGGGAGTGTAATCCAGTTTTGGCCTTTCGTAGGAAAAGATTGGATTAGACCAATTCTATTAGGTGGTGGCTGTATTTGTTCTGTGGTGGCGTCTGACAGACGAATTTCCTGCAGCTGCCCTGCATAACATTCCAGAGCCCTGTTGGTGTTAGCTGTAGTTGTGAAGTGTGTAGTTATATTGTCGTGTATATTTAGTATTTCTTGTGTTCTGTTTAAATGGTGTTTTCTCTTGTCCTATCTTACTATCTTGTAAATACGTTTACAGGTATCCCTTGTTTTCGTTCGTGCTCAGTCACGCATTGTAGATATTAATCTATCTCTGCTCTTTGTGTTCTATCGTCCTGTTCCTCGTGACTGGAATTTCGGTTTTCGTGGTGTGAGGTGGGTGTTTCCTTAATCTGTGTAGTCCTCGTTTGTGTTCATTTTCCATAGATAGTACTTGCGTAACAGAGAGTAGTGAGTGTAATAATAAGAGGAGTGGTATTGGTTCATAGCACCAGTGGGGTGCCAGTAGAGAATTGTGGAAGTAATACCTATTTTGAACCAGGGTTACAGTATTGTCAAGGTATCAGGAAGTTGGTATTAGACAGCTACTGACTATAGAATAAGAATATAGAAAGACCTAATTTTGCACAAGTGGTGATAACATAGCCAAGAGGCTAAGTGTGACTTTATTTATATTATAAGAGGTAAAGGTTGATGATATATTTACACTAAGAGGTGAGGTGACATATACTTACACTCAAATATATAGATATATGTATATTGAGAAGTGATATTTTTATTTATTATATTTACTGCACCATTGTAACCAGAGAGTTATCTACTGATATAGGTGAAGAGTTTACAATACATACAACTGAGTGTTTTCATAGTAAATCTATTGTAAGAAATAATACTAAGCATTCTGAATGACAACATGGACATTGATGCTTACACGCGGATGGGCCAAGCAGCCGGGTACACAGGAAAAGAATTAGTGGAGTTTGCTAAGGCAGAATTCCATTCAGTGGAGAATCAAAAAGCTTTGAAAGAGAAGGAAGAGAGGGAGAGAATTGATAAACAAAATGCTCTAAGAGATGCTCGAGCTGAAGAGCTAGAGCTAAAAAGAAAGAAGATAAGGAGTTACAAGAAAAGAAGATGAAAGAAGATAAGGAGTTACAAGAAAAGAAGATGAAAGAAGAAAGTGAGTGGAAACAGAGAGAATTCGAATTGCAAGAAAAGAAGATGAAAGAAGAAAGTGAGTGGAAAAGAGAATTCGAATTGCAAGAAAAGAGGATGAGAGAAGATAGAGAGTTACAGTTAGAGAAGGAGAGAATGAGAATAGCTTTGGAAGAGAAAATGATGGATAAAGAATTACAATTAAAGAAGTTAGAAGTGGGTGCGAGTGGTCAGAACTCAACTTCTGGGGAGGGGGGAGGGGGGGGGGGGCTCATCGTCCTTTCAGGCTGCGGCTACCAAATTGTAATGAGAAAATAGACAGTTTAGATTTCTTCTTAGAAAGATTTGAGGCCGAATATGTGGCCTATAAGGCTGATAGGGATCAGTGGCCATCTCTTTTATCGACACTGTTAGTTGGGCCCGCGATGGAGACTTTTTATAGCCTCCCTGTAGAGGAACGGGCAGATTATGACAAAGTGAAGGAGAGATTGCTCCGGAGGTTCCGTCTGACTGCTGACGGCTACCGGACGCGTTTTGAAAACGCGATGCCTAGTTCAGACCAAGACTTCGAGGATTTTATCTCGAAGATAAAACTTCTGCTGAATAGATGAATCGAAATGGAAGGGATTCCTAAGGATTATAATGGCTTGCTGGACTTGGTGCTACGGGACAAAGTTTTGTCCTCGTGTTCCAGTGAGTTGGTGGCGTTCTTCCAGGAACGTCAACCAAAGGACATTGAGTCATGGCCCAGTTGGGGCACCATTATGTCCTGGCCCATCCGGGCAAAGCCATTCAGAAGTCGGGTCTGACAGAAGACATAGTTGCCAGTGTTGGCAAAGTTCAACGCCAAACTAGGCGAAATCAGTCAGATAAGGCAGACAGGGGTCAAGAGCAGAGTTATGAGAGGCCCTCCAGTCCTTATCGACCATATAGAGGTACTTATGCGAATTTTCGTTCCCATAGGAACAGTTGGCCGAAGTGGCAGAGCCAACGTTATGATAGTTATAGCGACGGAGGGGATCGTCAAGCGCGAAAGCAGGTACGATTCGAGGACTCGCGTGACGAAGACCGATTTTGGTATAAAACCAAACATCATAAGCAGAGGAGTGCGTCCTCAGAGAGTCGGTCTTCTGACTCTGATGCGGGGTCTTCGTCATCGAAGGGTTCCAGCAAAGGTACACGCGAGGAAAGGAAGAAAGAGCGTCAGTGTACCAATTGTGGTGGCAAGGGTCATTGTGCTGATGTATGCACTACCCCTATAGAACACGCGAACTCCGCGTTTGTGCTAGATACGATCAACAGTGAGGACTGTGCAGGGTGTCGCCCTCTATTCCATGCGAATGAGAGGTTGGTGTTTCAATGCGGGCACGCGGCACCATGTCTGTCAGCAGTCCATGAGACTGGCAAGGTCGATCTCCACAAAGGCATGGTGGAGAGGAAACCAGTCTCCGTGTTGAGGGACACGGGATGCACGACAATTGGGGTGCGTCGATCGTGCATCGACGACTCCTGTCTGACAGGCAAAACGGTAAAGTGCACCACGTTCGGGGGCAAAGTAGAGTCTTACCCCCAAGCATGTATCAATGTGGACACGCCGTTCATAACAGGTAGAGTGAACGCGTTCGTTCTCGAGGATCCCATTGCCGATTTAATCGTTGGCAATGTACGGGGAGTTCATAAAGCCAGGGGTGTGGCTGGAGCAGAAACTCACCATCACCAAACTCCCAAGGGGGATGACCACAAGGTACATCAGAGAAGTGATAAGCGACAAGTGCCAAAAGACCAAAGTAGGAGCAGTAAGTACTTACATGAGGGTCCGAAAGCTAATAATTGCACAGTTTGGGTGCGCAACGTTCCCCGGAATACCAGTTGGCGCACTCTCAGGAGAGTGTTCGATGAGGTCGCGCCGGTTAGGTTTGTAGAGGTAGTGTCGTTGCGCGATAACACCAAAATAGCACGGGTGATTTTTGCAAATAGTTGGGGTGCGCGTAAGGCAGTTAGGCAGAAGTATATGTCTTTGCTTCACAACCATCTGTTAATAGTCCAACAATAGTTAGGGTTAGATTTCGGGTTCGTGTTTAGTAAGATCTTTCGGTTGACGCGAACCGAACCTGATAGGCTCTGACCCGCGCCCCCGGTTCTACTATTATATCAATATGAGGATGTTGTAAATTAGTAGCAGATGTCTTGTTCAGGTTGTCAAATAATTGAACAGTTATAGTTTCTGTGAAAACATACATCTGAAAAGAGAGTGTTTATTGGAATTTATGTAAGTAAGGCATTATGACTATTTCAGTTGATATTTCATGATGATGTATTTTAATATTCAATGTATGGTATATGCTGCCATAAAGGTAAGATCTAGTAGGTGTACTCTATGTGTGGATATACCATATTATATTATGCCTATAACTATGTTGTGACATGATGATTGTGTTGCGAGAACTTAGGGTTTGATTGGTGACAATCAGGTATTTGGATTTTGGGTAACATGCATGATGTGTAGACTACTCCAGGATTAGTCAGTCGCTGTTATTTTTCACGACTGTTAGTACCTGGTGTAGATTGGTACATATTTCTTTGTATTGAGTCTAGTAAGTGAAAAGGCATGTACGACGAGGATATAGCACAACTCTGGCATTCTTTATTTGCATAAGGAGGTGCTATCTCGGCATTTGTTCGTCCATACTCCAAAGGGGGGCTGGGCGTGACTCCTCCAGTGGAAGAAAACTTCGTTTTCTTTCTTAAGAGGGGGGGTGGATGTCACGACATAGACTTTTGCTAAATTTTATATTGGTCACACTGGAGAGCAACAACACTGGTTCGTCTCTTGTAGAAACCGGCTCGGCCAGTTTTCGATTAGAATGAAAGCCGGAAGGGACCTTTTGGGCGCAAAGGGATTCTTGCGATGTCCGCCGGCCGATGAGGTCGTAGATGGTTTTTGTCAGCAGTTTTGCTGGGGAATTATTTGGATGCCAATTGTTGTTCAGTGCTTGCCGATTTTCATATGTTCAGGAATATTTGATGGGTGCTAGATTGAGCTTAGCAAGTTCTAGTGATTGTTCCCTTCCTGATTATTAATTGTGATACGTTGGTTGCAAATGTGTATTGCTTTAACCTAGTATTAGGTGCCACCTCTGAGCGATAGTTCAGTGCCTTCACTGATGAGTTTATGTCGGTAATCATTTTGGTTCTCATGACGAATTATAGTGTTCGCCAGGATATGTGGCAGTTTTCAGTGCATTGTGCTGTGCCTTTGTGCTATTAGGAGAGTTGGTATGATTATCGCAAGTAAGTTGGCTTATGTATTCATTATCTAATGTATTGCAGTTTCATGCATAGTGATTGCTGTGTGTACTTCTCATTAAAGGGATATTACTGTATTTGAGGCGTTATTGTATTACTCATGTCAGTTATTGTGTGCTGTGGTACTATTTTGTAGACAATGAGCCGTGAGTTAAATCCACGGTACAAATAGGGTTAAATCCAACAACATCTATAGATTGTTGTTCTGACTATATATATATATATATATATATATATATATATATATATATATATATATATATATATATATATATATATATATATATATATATATATATATATGTGTGTGTGTGTGTGTGTGTGTGTGTGTGGGTGGATGGCAACCTCAACAGACGAAATTAGTAAATTCGTAAACCACTAAAGCAAGCGCTGGTGATTTATTCTAGCTAGTCGTGAGGAAAACCGACAGCAGAGGTGACCCCAGACAACGAATGGAGCTGTCATGAGTTAGGATTACATTGCATGTGCCTAAAGTGTATAGTATTTTGTGAGATATATGCACTCTGTTACTTGTAACTGAGGCAACTCATTATTCGCGCTGTCCAGACACATTTTTCACAGTTAATATGTCACAGGAGCAGCAGCATACGGTTGAGATGACGGAATAATAAAGAATAAGGGACCGACTAGGAAGTGAAGAGAATAATCTCGATGCAGCTTATGGAAAAAGATTCGAGGGAAAAACGACGTCATACAGAGCAACGGTGATGACGTCAGAGGTTACAATATGTCCCCCGAACCACAAGATGCTGTATTTTTTCACTCCAAGGAAAGAAGATGAAGAATAACAAAGAAAAACTGAAGGGTCAACTTGATAATAATTGAACTGGTTATGGCTGACTGTCCCACAGTAAGAAGTCGACATCGTGAAACAACCCAGAACCGAATAGAACGGGTAAGCCTGTCATTAACGAAGACCGTTAAAGTAAGGGCAGAAGAAGGACATAGGACATGGTCTGTAGGTCGGTCAATGGTTAATACAGACGCCCAGCAAGGAATCTCGAGAAGGGAGTACCCCCGAAATGAATGAGGTTTTATGGATGTAAGAACAAGTCAGATCATGTAAGTCAACCTAAAACCCTGCATTGTGGCTAAATAAAGAACTATGGATCTTTTTAGAGACTATGTCTTCATTATTGTGACTCCGTTTTGGGGTCTTGATTGTTGCTCTATTGTTTAAATCTGATGACGTGTTGAAATTGAACCCCATTCACCCACCACTGTCACCCCACAAAAAAAGGAAAAGAGAACAAATAAACTCCACTATACGATAACTGATGAGAAGGCCCAAGAAGGTGACAGATAAAATACATTACGCTGTGACATGTGGTGGTGATGAACTGGTGCCGACGACCAGGATTGCGGATTACATCAAACCACGGACCAACAAAGAGAAGCCGTTAAATTATGATCAGTCCGGAATTTATGCAGATATAAAAGACAATTCCAGGACGCCCTGAACAGGTAGAGTGCTGTGAGGTGTGTCCGGTGAGGTGGATTGCTAATCACGGAGATTTCTTCCGGTTGAGATAGCCAGCACCTGTGACCTGTGTGTTGGTAACAAAACAATCAAAAAGAGACTAGAAACGTAAACTGTGTCTACAATCAAAAGGTCTAGAAACGTGAACCGTGTCTACAATCAAAGAATCTAGAAACGTGAACCGTGTCTACAATCAAAGAGTCCAGAAACGTGAACCGTGTCTACAATCAAAGAGACTAGAAACGTAAACTGTGTCTACAATCAAAAGGTCCAGAAACGTGAACAGTGTCTACAATCAAAGAGTCCAGAAACGTGAACCGTGTCTACAATCAAAGAGACTAGAAACGTAAACTGTGTCTACAATCAAAAGGTCCAGAAACGTAAACTGTGTCTACAATCAAAAGGTCCAGAAACGTGAACCGTGTCTACAATCAAAGAGTCCAGAAACGTGAACCGTGTCTACAATCAAAGAGCCCAGAAACGTAAACCGTGTCTACAATCACAGAGTCTAGAAACGTGAACCGTGTCTATGATCAAATAATCCCGAAAACGTGAACCTTGGCTACAATCAAATTTTAAATTTCGGGACCGTGAGAAGTTCGGACAATAAACCAAGATTCCAGAATTCGAGGAAGTACATTCATGCGGCAAAGGCATAACTCAAGGACTGAACAAGTTAATCATAATTTAGTTAAATTAATTAATGTATAAATAGTCACTTGTGTGAGACATTATATTTTGCTGGTTCCATTATATACTACGTATTCGTAGTATAAGACGTTATTAGTAAGTAGGTTTATTGAATAAGAATAAGGAGAGTAAGGGTTTGTTAGGAAATGGCGGAAGGACAAGGATTGGATCCAAATACGTTAGCATTGTTACATGTTACGAATGCCCTAGAGAGGTGGAGCATGGAAACCAAGCAGACTGGGTTGCGACAAAATATTGAGACCTATAGAGGAGCAGCAGGAGGTTGTAAAAAGTGGATCGCCAAAATAGAGCGGTACGCTTACTCCATAGGGGCAGGTGAGGAGGAAAAGAAGCGATTGGCCTTTTTAACTAGTGATGATCTGGTAAATGATTTTTTGAGGAGAAGGTTTGAAGAAGAGCCACATGAAACTTGGGAAGAGCTGAAGAGGAGTTTGTTAAACAGTTACGGAGAGTCTGCGGATCAACATTATCTATGGGGATTACTTAGGAGAGTGAGACAGGAAGCAGGAGAATCAATCCAGCTGTTCAGCGACAGATTGAAAAATCTGGCAGAAGAAGTTTTTAGGGAACAAGATATACGGAGTCCAGATATCGAGGGGCAGTTGGTTGGAATTTTTATTGATGCCTTATACAAGGACGGAATGAGACTACTTCTCCTAAGGAAGGATCCCAGAACTTTGAATGAGGCTATACGATTAGCCTTGTCGGAAGAAGACTTAATGAAGAGGTTCCAGCTAAGGTTAGGGAACAACCATGAAGAAAAGAATTGGAAAGAGAATGAAGTTCGATGGACTGGACAGACAGTTAGAGATAGACCAAGAGAAAGAAATTATCTTGGGTATCAGAGCAAGCAGGATAGAAGAGACAATGACAGAGAAAACAGGAGCGGAATTATACAGATAGCAGAAGAAAAACGATGCTATTTGTGTAATGCTAAGGGACATGTGGCAGCTGTGTGTAATAAACGGAAAATGGAGAGTCATAACGGACGACGAAACGAGTTGAAGGAAGATAGAAATTATAGGCATACAAGTGAGAGAGATGTTTCCGTGGAGTTTAGACAACCACAAAGAGGCATCGAATACAACCGTGGAAACATGGTGGATGAAGAGTACAACCATAGGTCCACCTACAGAGGTAGAAATCCAGAATGGGACTTCAATCGGGAAAATGTTCCGCCTAGAGTAGATAGATGGGGACATGAGGAGAGGGGAAGATTAGATAGACAAGGAATGGGAGAATTTACCTCGAGAAGACCTCAGCAGACCCAGCGAGAAAACTATGCTTCCCCGCAAGGTGAAGGACGATATAGACAAACGAACATAGGAACAGGAACTGATAGATATAATACTCCTGTTGAGATAGGTAGAATTGTATGCATCACAAGGGGATACCGAGTAAATCGAACAAATAGATGGAGGAACAATAATTTGTCCTCTGCGGATATATATAGAAGAAATTGTGGAAATAGAACCAGGTTTATGAACAGACGATGGGATAGAGAAGGAAATGTTAGAGAAAACGATTTTCGAAAACGTAGATTACCAAGAGAGGATAACGGACCTAGAATTATTTACAAGGGCAGAGTGTGCAACGTTTCGGAAGCACCTAGACACTGGGAAGGCTTAAATAAGAGACGAAATAGGATAGCCGTACGGAATTTTCTTCAAGAAATAAAAGGTGGAAGGTGTTTCGAAGTAAATGATTTTAATGTTAAGACAGAAGATGGACACTGTGTCAAGATACAAGTGTATAAAACGGAAGGAACTACCAAAATTAAGATTAATAATGGAGCGGAGATCAATTGTATAAGAGAGAGACCAAGGTTGAACTTGAAGAGAAAACTTGATCCGAATAAGGTTAAAGTAGAAAAGAAAACCAACACTGTTGCAACTCAGACGGAAGAGACGGACTTAGTGTCTGAACTTATTAATAAACAGAATAGCAAAAGATGTAAACATTTAAAGAGAGAGTTTGAGAGGCAAAAACGTTATGCGGATAAAAAGGCTAAGTTACAAGAATTTCAGCCAGGTGATAGAGTTTACTATAAGAAGCATGTGCGCCCCACTAAGTTTGATAACCAATGGATAAAAGGTTATGTTGTTCTAGAGAGAACGACATTAATTAATTATAGGATATGGAATGAGAAATTGAATCATACAACGAAGGCTCATGTTCAACAACTAAGGAGAGATGACTATAGACCCTGGATTGGAGAGCCCGGCATGAGAGAGAGAGAAAAGCAAGGAAGGAGAGCCACCCTTGTAACAACACCGGATATCGATATTGAAGTAAGGAATCCAGAAGATTATTCGTTGATGGAAAACCCTTTTAGTGACCTAAATACTAGAGTAGGAATGGAAACTGGCAGGATGAAAACAAATTCAGAATTAAAAACGAGAAAGGAAAATAGAGGGCACCAGAAAAGTGATAGAGAGATTGATGTAAGAAGAGGTAAATCAGTTAGGATGAGGAATATAGAACAGCCAGAAGAAGGAGAGGGACTGACAGATCAAGAAGATTGGGAGATTGAAGATGATATTCCGTTGATGGAATATAAAAGGAGATTTCTGACAGAGGATTGGGAGAGTGAAGATGATATTCCGCTGATGGAATATAAGAGGAGATTTCTGACCGAAGATTGGGAGAGTGAAGATGATATTCCGTTGAACGAATATAGGAGGAGATTTCTGACCGAAGATTGGGAGAGTGAAGATGATATTCCGTTGAACGAATATAGGAGGAGATTTCTGACGGATAAGGAAAAGAAGAATGAGGACACGGAACCAGAGAGGAACACACTTCAACAAAAACCACAGGGATATCCTCAAGACTTGGTGAATCAGACGGAAGGGACTTCGGAGACACAGGCAGTGCTAGGCGTTACAGGTATAAGAGGGAATAATAACAGGTCTGACGTATCGTCGGATGATTCATCAGATTACGAAAGACGTCTCAAAAGACTGAGAGATGGAAAACAGTCGGAGTTGAAACAAAGAAAAGGGAACAAGATTAGCAGTGGTTATATGACAGAAGTTGAAGAGGTAACTGCATTGTGTGCAGATATCGAGAAGGAGTTTGAAGAATTAGAAGCGAGGAAGAACAAGGTGGAGGTAACTAAAGATACTAGAGAACCAAGCAGAAGTCGATATAACGATAGAATTAAGAACGAAGAAGTTGAGAGGAATTCAGAAAATGGTAGTAGAAGAGAGGACGAGGAAGAGTTAACAGTACATTGTGCCTATAATGACGCAAAAATTAGAGAGCGGGAAGTAGAGAAATGAGTACAGAGAGTTAACAGAAGCTTGGAAGAGAAGAAGAAAATTAGCAAGGTGGCTAAGCCAAGCATGGAGGAGATGAAGAAAGCGATAAAGGATGAACTGAGAGGTGCTAGACCCGACATCGTAGTACTAAAGTATGTGCAGAGATTTCTGGAGAAAAGGTTTGATACGGACTTATCAGGAAGAAAAGAAGAAATTCGCAGGCTGGTAATGAGAGTAATGGAGGAACTTAATTACTGGGGAATCAAAATAGTGGATAGAGACGTGTTCTCTGATTCGGAGTCAAGTTATTCAGAGGAAGAAGATAATTTAGAATTTTCAGAGGACGAAGACACGGAGGAAAATGTAAGAGGTAGAAATAACGAGAGTCACATGAGGGAAGTATGGTCCACGGAGAGATGCGAAATGGTGGAAAAATTGAGGGAAGAAGTGGGAGAAGAGGGAAATGACAAGAGGGAGAAAATAATTAAAGTGGATGAACCAGGCATGGTGGAGCTGGAGAGGGTGATACAGGCCATCATAACACGGCCTGATTTTAACCTCTGTAGATCCGTAGTATGGCGGATACTGGAAGGGAAGTATCATACACACTTTCCTGGAACAAGAGATGAAGTAGATCATGGTTCTGACAAAAATGTTAGATGACGAACGGATTGTGAGACGACAGAGAAGGATAGAGCAAGCAAATCGTGATCGAAGTCAGAGATATAAAGGAAGAAGCAAATATAGAAATTGCTAAACAGATTTCGTGGGAAGGACATAGGGACAAGGAGGTCACTATAGCGAAATAGTGGAGTCATGAGTAGGTGAAGTAGAGAGGCGGAGATGATGAAAATATAGGAGATAATGATAAAAAGGTAGGTTAAGGCCCTGGAAGATTGGCGAGATTTATTATGTGCGAAGAAGAAGAGGCCATAGGAGATGGCGAAAGTAAGAGGGGGCCGAGAGATCATACGAAAATGAGAGATGGCGTGTATAAAGAATGGTTAAGATAATCATGAGTAAACTGGGAAGTCACAGAGAAGTGACGAACCTAGAGAGTAGGGTAAAAGGTGAGAAATAGTTCCAGTGAGGGAACGAGATATATAGGTAGTGTGGAGTGCAAAGATGTTTAGGTGATTGCTAAAGTCTTGTGGAGACTTGTGGGGAGATAGGCTTCTCCGAAACCTAGAGATAAGTAGAATTATGAGAAGAGTATAGAGAATGAAATGAGATAGCAAACAGGAGTAAGAAAGAAAGGAGGAAAAGAGAGAATCTTTGAGAGCTGCTTATAGCAGTTATATGTACAAGATGGAGGCGATAGCTAATTCTTGTATAAAGGGGTAAATAGAGTCCAAACGGACTTATGCGTGATGCTGAATTTGGGAATTGATAATGCATATACAGTAGAGCAAGGGGTGTATCATGGATGCAGTGGCGGAACGACAGGTACTATGGAATTAAGAAGCAAGACGAGAGGGAAGACCTGCGAGGGTCTTGTTATTAGTAGAAATACCAGTCATTGGGGAGAAACGAGTATAAGTTGAAAGGCTGAGCCACGGTTATATGGAGAGACGAGAGTAAGCTGAGGGCTGAGCCGTGGGAGAATATTAAAGGTTGTATTATAAATTTTAAGGTTAAATATTGTTGTAATCACATATATGTAAATGAAATATTAAGAAGTTAAACATGTTATTACTTAGTATTAGGAATCTTAAGGAATTAGTTCGACGTTTTAATTAGTTATGAGTAAGTTAGGAAGGGGAGCGCTTTATGGATCTGGGAGAGAGAGAGCTGGAGGGGAATGATGCTTTAGAGCATCATTTTTCTTTGAGGGACCCTGGGGTGTATATGTCACAGGAGCAGCAGCATACGGTTGAGATGACGGAATAATAAAGAATAAGGGACCGACTAGGAAGTGAAGAGAATAATCTCGATGCAGCTTACGGAAAAAGATTCGAGGGAAAAACGACGTCATACAGAGCAACAGTGATGACGTCAGAGGTTACAATATGTCCACCGAACCACAAGATGCTCCATTTTTTCACTCCAAGGAAAGAAGATGAAGAATAACAAAGAAGAACTGAAGGGTCAACTTGATAATAATTGAACTGTGACATATACCCAGAGGAATATGAATGAAGGGTGTTGAGTTATATAATAATCTGCACATCGTCTCACCGTCAACTGTAACGGAATTGGTAACGCATTATCCATTTTTTTCTTTCCGTCTATTATTTTTCCGTAATACCCTGTTAACCAAAACGGTTATACTTGAGGTATATAGGGTGTTAACTTCATCGATGTAGCACGTCCCTAGTCCTGAAAAAGACTGGTCCTGAAAAGGACCGTTAGCTGCCTGTTTGGTCCCTACTCGTTGTTATCTTTTTCGGCTGTATGTTGTTTATGACTGTCTCTATTATATGTGGTAGGAGTTCCTCTAGGGTTTCGGTAATTATTTTGTCTTTGGGTTCTTTGCTTCTTTCTCTTTCTTAATTGCTTTTGTTACAATATCCTCGATGATCCTTCTCTCTGTTTCAATTCTGTTGAGGACTTCTTCTGCGAGTTAGGTGATGTGGACTTCTATTTGGTGCTGAATGGATTTCATGTCCTGTAACATTGTCTGGACGCTCTATAAGGCTCCTATTGTTTCGTCTCTTATGTTTCTGTGTCATCGTTGTGCTGCCTGTTCTTGTCGACTTTGAGTTTTTTTTTTATCTCTGGCACATCTGTGGTAAGTTTTATTAGTTGGGTTCGTGTGTGCTGTTCCTGTTTAGCAGTGCCACCTGAAGCGACTCAGTGTCTTGCTTCTCTGAAGACGTTTTTGGTTACATATTCCTTCATTATGGCCGTGGTTCCCGAGACAATTTGCGCAGGTTCTGTTGGAGTTGCGCACTTTATAGTTGGTATCCCTTTTCGTGCGAGGACATTAACTGTAAGAGTGACTCTTGCAGGTTTTTTTAGTGTGAGAAAATTGCTGGCAGTTTGAGCACTGCATAATGGAGGGATGTGATCTTGTGTTTTCTCGACATCTATCGTCTAGGTTTAGTTGACTTGGTCTTGGTTCCTTGAATAGTTAGGATAACTAGGTTTGTCTCCTTCTTGTCCCATGTCTTCAGTCTTTCAACCTGTTATTTTGACATTCTTGTTTTCTGTTTGCAGGCGGCTGCGGACTTCTTGTGTAGACCAATTGTTGTCGACCCCTCTTACAACTATCTTTTTGGTTTTCTTATGGATCTCTACAGTAACTTTAATGTGGTGGGGCAGCTGGACTCTAGTTCGATCATCAGTTTTTTTGTCTTCTCTGTGTTATTTAGAGCTATTATAACTCATTTTTTGTGTCTTTTAACTCTAATTATACTCCTCCTGCTAGTTATTGCCTCGAGGATACCGATAACTTTATCGTCGGAAAGACCCTGGGCGAGGCCTCACCTCCAGATATCTGAGTTATCTTAATGATCCTCTCCTGTAGTACCACGTGAGAAACGGCATATCTTGGCTTGCGAAGTTGGCACGCTCCGACTTCCGTCTCAGTTTGAGCGTGTGGTCAGTGGGACGGACTCTCCTGATCACCGTGGGACACTTAGTTGTTCTCTGTTGAGTCCCAGGTATCTCTATGTCTGCTATTGGTAAGTCAGGAGCTACTTCTAATACTGCTTCTTGTAATAGTGGAGAATGACTAAGGAACTCGTCTCTGTATTCACGAATTCTGCGTAGTGCTTCGATAATGATATCATCTGGGTCTAACTCATTAAGTTCTGATGTTATTGTCCTCTCGTCCGCAGCAAGCTGGGAGGTGATGTCTGGCTGTTCTGCCCTTCTGTCTTACTCTTGTGTATGTACCTGTCTGTGTTGTAGAGCTGTTTCTTCCACCGCCTTAGTATTTGAAGATGGGTCGGCTGTTCTCTCTGGGTGGCTGTTTCTGGTTTTGTTATACTCATGGTTGTTGTTCAGCGCTGGTGGACTGGTGTACATTTTCCTCTTCTTGGCGTTTGGTTTGGATCGCATTATTTGTACAATACTGAGATTTTTTTTTTTTTTTATGCTTGCATGAGTAGCATTTTATCAAATGCTCTAATGAGGCGCATTTTTTTGTTGTTGTTGTCTGGCGTTCTACTTCTTTATTTCCTACGAGTGCCTGATAACATACCTTTATGTTTGTCTTATATTAATTTTTTTTTAACTCGCATGAGTCGCAGTGAAAACTGAAAAAATACCATCTTCTTTTCAAAAGATATTGCAGTCTGTTTTAGTTATCTGCGATGTTTTGTTGTACGACGAAGAAACAAGTACAAAGGCTTCATTGTCCATTAAAAGTTATATATGCAAATGTAGAAAAGTCATTGAATACCCAGCCTGCTCTTGTAAAATGTATTCCTTAAAAAAATAGTAAGACGCCAATAAGATTATTATACTTAAAATATGAAATATATCTCATGAACTAAATAAAAGAAAGCTGCAGAAAAGAAAATAAAGCTAATTTAAATTATTAATAGATTAAAATTAAGTAATAAACCACTTTTTAATTTATAATTTTATTTTTGCCTAAATTTTTCCCTTAAACATATAAACTTACCTTAGTAAACTCCCCTGATCAATTCAAACCAGATCTATCTATCTATCTATCTATCTATCTATCTATCTATCTATCTATCTATCTATCTATCTATCTATCTATCTATCTATCTATCTATCTATCTATCTATCTATCTATCTATCTATCTATCTATCTATCTATCTATCTATCTATCTATCTATCTATCTATCTATCTATCTATCTATCTATCTATCTATCTATCTACCTACCTACCTACCTACCTACCTACCTACCTACCTACCTACCTACCTACCTACCTATCTATCTATCTATCTATCTATCTATCTATCTATCTATCTATCTATCTATCTATCTATCTATCTATCTATCTATCTATCTATCTATCTATCTATCTATCTATCTATCTATCTACGGGTCTGCGTGCCCAATTCTAAACCCTTTGAAAATAAAGTTCGTTCGTTCGTTCTATCTATCTATCTATCTATCTATCTATCTATCTATCTATCTATCTATCTATCTATCTATCTATCTATCTATCTATCTATCTATCTATCTATCTATCTATCTATCTATCTATCTATCTATCTATCTATCTATCTATCTATCTATCTATCTATCTATCTATCTATCTATCTATCTATCTATCTATCTATCTATCTATCTATCTATCTATCGTTCGTTCTATCTATCTATCTATCTATCTATCTATCTATCTATCTATCTATCTATCTATCTATCTATCTATCTATCTATCTATCTATCTATCTATCTATCTATCTATCTATCTATCTATCTATCTATCTATCTATCTATCTATCTATCTATCTCTATCTATCTATCTATCTATCTATCTATCTATCTATCTATCTATCTATCTATCTATCTATCTATCTATCTATCTATCTATCTATCTATCTATCTATCTATCTATCTATCTATCTATCTATCTATCTATCTATCTATCTATCTATCTATCTATCTATCTATCTATCTATCTATCTATCTATCTATCTATCTATCTATCTATCTATCTATCTATCTATCTATCTATCTATCCATCTATATAACTATCTATCTATCTATCTATCTATCTATCTATCTATCTATCTATCTATCTATCTATCTATCTATCTATCTATCTATCTATCTATCTATCTATCTATCTATCTATCTATCTATCTATCTATATATCTATCTATCTATCTATCTATCTATCTATCTATCTATCTATCTATCTATCTATCTATCTATCTATCTATCTATCTATCTATCTATCTATCTATCTATCATCTATCTATCTATCTATCTATCTATCTATCTATCTATCTATCTATCTATCTATCTATCTATCTATCTATCTATCTATCTATCTATCTATCTATCTATCTATCTATCTATCTATCTATCTATCTATCTATCTATCTATCTATCTATCTATCTATCTATCTATCTATCTACCCCAGTGGTGTGGAGTTTTGTGGAGGCTTTAACCCTTTGCTTTTCAATTTAGCCAGAAGGAGAAATTGCCGCCATTTCTTGCCAGCTTCGCCAAAATGCGAATCTATTATAGACATAAGTTAAATTCCGAAATAAAAACAGTATGAACATTAGAAGAACCTAGAGTAATGTCCCGTGTATTTTGAAATCAAGTGAGGATTCTTTTATACCATTGTGAATCACAATAATATTTAATTTTGACTATATATATATATATATATATATATATATATATATATATATATATATATATATATATATATATATATATATATATATATATATATATATATATTCTTCTTCTTCTTCCGTCCTTAGCCACCGACCGTCAAAGCAGTCAGTGGCCATTACGCCTAGTGGCGTCTTAGGGCAACAGCAGATAGGTTTTCTTTGCCATTGTTTCCCATCACGCCTATTGGTGTCTTTAGGGCAACGGCAAATCAATCCATTTGCTGTTGTTTCCGTAATCGAAGTGACTGGCAAACGGGTGATCAGCCCGTTGGTATATATATATATATAACCCTTCAAAAGAAGTTAAGGACCAGAAGGTGAAAATGACCCAAAAATAATAAAAATTATTAAAATTATATTTCATAAGCAATTAATCTGACATTGATTTTTCTCGATCAACAAACATTCAACACGTGCTGCGTGGGCCACCAGCATACCGTGTGGCTAGTGTTTAGCTCAGCATGCACGCTGAAAAAATGCTGCTGAGACACCAAAATGTGGGTGTTTTTAATGATCTCTGAGCATGAAAAAAATACCTGCTATTCCAAAAATGCGTGATGCATGTGGGAGACTATTGTGTTGGTCTTGAGCTGTACTCACAAAATTGTCTTTATAAGCAACACAAGTGCTGCATAACCATTGCACAACAATATGCCTCAACGACGGAAGCTGAGTGTTGTGGATAAAGGAAGAGCCATTGCGTGGTTGCAGGAAGGTCTTACTGTCCGAAATGTCGCTCAGGGGCTTGCATGAAAATAGTGTTGATTGTCACTGATAAGCTTGTCATGTTATATTTTGAAGTGCTGTGTTTTTATTGTTCATTTTCATTTCACTTTGCACCCTTAATAAAAATGGTCCTTAACTTCTTTTGAAGGGTATATATATATATATATATATAATAAAAAAAATTATATAATATAATTATATAATAAAATTATAATAAAATCTCCGGTCCAAAATATGTAATTAGAATTTCTTAAAACTATCTATACATTGTCACATTTTTAATGAAAACAAAAACTGATGTGATCATCTGGATCTAGTAAAACTGTCAGTGTCTACAACAGTCATTCACCAGTTTCCACATTTCAAACTAGGTAAATAGTTCAATTCGAAGGGAGTATGTTTTTGCTAAGTGTTGCAATTCTAACGGAATATTTGTTGCCAAATAGTGGAATTCTGACGGAATATAAAATTTAACGGAGTATGTGTTAAAAATTCACGCTACTGATTCTATTACTAAACCGGTAAGTAAACTAGTTTTCTTCTTTTTGTTTTGTTAGTTGAGATACAAAGAATAGTACAAATATGTGCTACTGTATTTGCATCTAATTTTATTTCAAATTATTAGTTAACCTAAACGAAAATGCAAATTGGGTCTGAAACTCGCGATTGGGTCCATCTTCCTGCAATACGGGTACAGCCGAAAATGGCGACCAAATTTTAGTTGGCGTAATTCTCTATAGAATCTAGGGCACTAGGCAGAACCAACCTGCATAACCTCTTGGATACACAACATTTATGTTTACAAACAGAAGAAAATAAAATATACTACACTGAGCAGTCTAGGCAGACTGATGAACAACCAGTTTATATACAGAACACACCCTTTCTTCAAGGAGAACTTTTGTCAGTAACTACCACTACAAATACGGAAACTTCTGGAGAAAGTGAAAATGAAGTGAGAAGACCTATAGCCAAAGAATTAACACAAGAACATCCCACGAGATAGCTACATTAAAAGAAGCAGTCCAAGCGCATTACGATCTTAAAGACTATGAACAAGCAAACAAGCTCAGCGAAAACCCTAGAATTGCAGACACACAAATACCAACTGTTCATGCTACTAGTGATTTCAGAGATAATAATGACGTAGGTTTATGGACGACATTGAATAACGAGGAAAAATCATTCTATGATCAGCCTTTTACCAATTCGAAGCCAACATACAAAAAACCAAGCCCGGTTTTGTTCTAAGAATGTATTCCATTACACTAAAGTAAATGGATAAACCTACCCTCGAGAATGGTTAGAGTATTCTCCCACAAAAGGAAACGTCTACTGTTTTGTGTGCAAACTTTTCTCTAAACAAAAACTACAACTATAGCTTCTACTGGATTCAATGATTGGTATCACGCTTATCTTGTTTTATATATATATATAAATAAATATATAAATAAATAAATAAATAAATATATATATATATATATATATATATATATATATATATATATATATATATATATATATATGTATNTACATAAATATATATATAAATAAATAAATAAATAAATAAATAAATATATATATATATGTGTGTGTGTGTGTGTGTGTGTGTGTGTGTGTGTGTGTGTGTGTGGATGGCAACCTCAACAGACGAAACTAGTAAATTCGTAAACCACTAAAGCAAGCGCTGGTGATTTATTCTAGCTGGTCGTGAGGAAAACCGACAGCAGAGGTGACCCCAGACAACAAATGGAGCTGTGATGAGTTAGGATTACATTGCATGTGCCTAAAGCGTATAGTATTTTGTGAGATATATTCACTTTGTTACTTGTAACTCAGGCAACTCATTATTCGCGCTGTCCAGACACATTTTTCCCAGTTAATACCCAGAGGAATATGTATGAAGGGTGTTGAGTTATATAATAATCTGCACATCGTCTCACCGTCAACTGTAACGGAATTGGTAACGCATTATCCATTTTTTTTTCTTTCCGTCTATTATTTTGCCGTAATATCCTGTTAACCAAAAACGGTTATACTTGAGGTATATAGGGTGTTAACTTCTTCGATGTAGCACGTTCCTAGTCCTGAAAAAGACTGGTCCTGAAAAGGACCGCTAGCTGCCTGTTTGGTCCCTACTCGTTGTTATCTTTTTCGGCTGTATGTTGTTTATGACTGTCTCTATTATATGTGTCGGCGTCTGTGGCCTAATGGATATGAACGCAGTTTCATAATCCAGATATACCAGGTTCGAAACCTGATGCAGGCGGTTTGGTAGCAGATCGCTTTGTGTGGATTTTTAACAATGGTATAAGCGCCGTACCGTTCAGAAAGCAATGGCAAACTACTGAATGAAAAAAATTGCCTAGAAAAATCAAAAACAGCCAATAAAAGCTGGGGTTGATTGCCACGTCCTGCAAAGGATAAGCAACTAACTATTATATGTGGTAGGAGTTCCTCTAGGGTTTCGGTAATTATTTTGTCTTTGGATTCTTTGCTTCTTTCTCTTTCTTGATTGCTTTTGTTACAATATCCTCGATGATCCTTCTCTCTGTTTCAATTCTGTTGAGGACTTCTTCTGCGAGTTAGGTGATGTGGACTTCTATTTGGTGCTGAATAGATTTCATGTCCTGTAACATTGTCTGGGCGCTCTATAAGGCTCCTATAGTTTCGTCTCTTATGGTTTCTGTGTCATCGTTGTGCTGCCTGTTCTTGTCGACTTTGAGTTTTTGTTTTATATCTGGCACATCTGTGGTAAGTTTTATTAGTTGGTGTCGTGGTTGAGTTTGAGTGTAGAGTATTTGTCGAGTTGGACAACAGTAGTGAAATCGACAAGGGATAGTGGACTGACAGAGTTATAGATTACACACACAGAAAGGTGTAAATAGGAGATGGACTTGAGACAACCTGGAAGAAGATTTATCAAAATGATCTCTCTCTCCAAGCCTCAACTCACTTATGTCTGTCTAAGCACCTCCCGCTCTCACTCTTTTCTCTTATCATACATAGAGATTATAGTAAAGAGCTAAAAACAAGTTACTTATGGATGGAAAGGTCGTGAACAGCGTATTAATAAGAGTGTAAACTTTATTAAATGAAGAAAAGCATGAAAGTAATGCATATCATCACAACAACATAAAATTACATCAATAATCAAATTATTCATCAATAGTCATCAATAACTCATCAATAACCACAATAATGCAAATACACCAACGAACACACAGACCCAATCATAAAACCTGTAGTACACAGAGAAATGAAATAAACTGTCTGACAGTCTGTCCTTTCTCGTGGGACCAAGTACAATGCTTCAGACAGTGTCTCTTTACGTAAAAATATACTCCATGGGTGATGGACTTGACCTGTGTAAATCCACTGTAGTCGCTATTGTTGGTGGCACCACTGATTTCGCGATGGTGACTGGACGACTGTCTATCTCCTGCTGACCAAATGAACGAACTGAGCGACAGTCTGTCCGCTTTTTCGTGGGACCAAATGTAATAGCTCCAATGTCTTTACGTAAATATATACTCCATGGGGGAATGGAATTGACCTGTAAATCCAATATAGGCGATAACTTTGGTGACCTCAAGCTGCGTGAGGGGCTGGAACTCGGTCTTCACCTGGCTGTCCGCTCATAAATGCGAGGTTTTAAGTATCCAGAAATACACCAGAAGAAGTCACTTGAGGACAGAGAGTGCCAGGCGCGCTTATCCGGCGCTAGGCTCTGCTTGGCTGTAAATCCGGTTTGGGCTGGTTTGGACTGTGATCTGACTGCGCCGTTTAGACACATACAAAGGCTGGTGATATGAAATTCTGCTATATATGCTGGGCTGATTGATATGCTGGAAGCCGTACTGCTCTGACTGGTAATCCAATAGGCGAGTAGGAAACTACTACTGCATTAGATGCTTTCAGATTTAGCGTTGGCTCGTGGCATTGCGTGAGCTTAACTTGGCGTTGACAAAAAGGGGTTTTTTGATTCAGGAACGGGGTTGACTATTCGTGGCTAGATGTATTCAGAAATCCTCTAGATCGAAGAGAACATGACGTTCTTCGCCTGACTGGAGTCTGCTCTAGCGATTCGGTTATCCCTGAAACTGAGACCCCAAAAAAAAGACACCTTTTACCTCAAGCAACGACAAAATCAATCTAATGCTTTATAACCTAGTTATGCTCCGCTCCTTCCATTCTTTCAATTATAGCATGTGCCCGCATAGGCTTAATATCTTTTGTACACCCATGTACCTGTCAGTGAATGTTCTGACAGCAAAATCTACTCCTCTTCTCCCAATCTCAACATACAGCTGAATGGTTATGCTATTCATCTTACAACATTAAGTGAATTTACATAAACAGATTACAGCATGTGACATTACACAAATAAATCATATGCCCCCTTGGGGAAAATATTAGCATTCCACAAATGAATACATAGAAAATGCAATGTTTTTTGCTATAATAATACAGTTGACTGAACATAAGATATAATTATATCTATGGCTGGGGAAGGCTTTCTGTGAAAGTTATGGCTAGAGTCTAGCTACACAAGTAAGCATAAAAGGATTTTCCCTTGCCACTAGAAATATCTATCAAAAAGGAATAAGTGACTATCTCCTATAATCCAGAATTATTGCCTGCATCTCACTATTCAGTTTTTAAGTGAACAATCCACACCTGACATTATCTTACAGAAATGACAGTTATTTTAGCCTATTCTTAACCCATGATAAGCATCTGTGGACTGATTCTGCCTAGTATCTGTTATTATAAGTTTAACATTTAACCCATGATAAACCGTAACAGTTTAAGCACCCTTACTAAGGCCGTAGACCGCGCTACATTATCACTGAATAAAATTACTAGATGAAGTCCTCGAAAATGAAGTCACTTTCCTATCATATATATAAGCTAACATGAATATAATATAATAATTATAAGATATGTCAACTCACCCCGAAAATGACTAGAACATAGGCAATCACATTCTGGTACTGTGTTAAAGTTTGCCTTATCTCATGATGGTCATCTACGGGCCAGGGATATTCACGAATGTCTTTGTCTTATTAAACCCATCTACTCTTATAGATTACAAAGGACGCTCCCCCCGGACACCTGGCCTGCATATTTCTTCAGAGGTATCGGCGTAATCGTAATACCGGGTAAGACAAAGGTTTCAGAAGCAACAACTTTGCGAAAATTCCCCCAGAGAGACAATCATAATATTATGAGCTCTTTGCTCATCTAAGGGCAAACAACAAAGACTAGCAGCGGTTGTTATCTCCCCCTGAAACAGATCAAACTCGTTACCGAGGCCTCACAGGGTACTAGCCGCTCGTGATCAAACGTTTTAAAGCGACCAGAGAAATTCCCCTGTTCGGACCACAGCGGCGTGTATGTAATATTACCGCTACGCTGACCGTTTCTGACCAGTGGGGGATTTCTACTGAAAGCCAGAACGTAACCAAACGCGGGTGGGGTTTTGAACAGGTGAAAAATGAAAGATAGAAAAGAAGAATACAATTGTCTAGGAAAACAGAACATTAAAAGAGTTAATAACATATGGAACGAAATGGTAAAATAAATTATCTATCTACGTGACAGTTGGGTTCTTGTGTGCTGTTCCTGTTTAGCAGTGCCACCTGAAGCGACTCAGTGTCTTGCTTCTCTGAAGACGTTTTTGGTTACATATTCCTTCATTATGGCCGTGGTTCCCGAGACAGTTTGCGCAGGTTCTGTTGGAGTTGCGTACTTTAGAGTTGGAGTCCCTTTTTTGCGCGAGGACATGAATTGTAAGAGTGACTCTTGCAGGTTTTCTTAGTGTGAGAAAATTGCTGGCAGTTTGAGCACTGCATAACTGGAAGGATGTGCTCTTCTGTTTTCTCGACATCTGTCGTCTAGGTTTAATTGACTTGGTCTTGGTTCCTTCAATAGTTAGGATAACTTGGTTTGTGTCCTTCTTGTCCCATGTCTTCAGTCTTTCAACCTGTTATTTTGACATTCTTGTTTTCTGTTTGCAGGCGGCTGCGGACTTCTTGTGTAGACCAATTGTTGTCGACCCCTCTTACAACTATCTTTTTGGTTTTCTTGTAGATCTGTACAGTAACTTTAATCTGGTGAGGCAGCTGGACTCTAGTTCGATCATCAATTTGTTTGTCTTCTCGGTGTTATTTAGAGCTATTATAACTCATTTTTTGTGTCTTTTAACTCTAATTATACTCCTCCTGCCCGTTATTGCCTCGAGGATACCGATCACTTTATCGTCTGGTAGGGTCCTGAGCGAGGCCTCACCTCCAGACATCTGAGTGATCTTAATGATCCTCTCCTGTAGTGCCTCGTGAGAAACGGCATTTCTTGGCTTGCGAAGTTGGCACGCTCCGACACACGTCTCAGTTTGAGCATGTGGTCAGTGGGACGGACTCTCCTGATCACCGTGGGACACTTAGTTGTTCTCTGTTGAGTCCCAGGTATCTCTATGTCTGCTATTGGTAAGTCAGGAGCTACTTCTAATACTGCTTCTTGTAATTGTGGAGAATGACTAAGGAACTCGTCTCTGTATTCACGAATTCTGCGTAGTGCTTCGATAATGATATCTTCTGGGTCTAACTCATTAAGTTCTGATGTTATTGTCCTCTCGACCGCAGCAAGCTGAGAGGTGATGTCTGGCTGTGTCTGCCCTTCTGTCTTACTCTTGTGCATGTACCTGTCTGTGTTGTAGAGCTGTTTCTTCCACCGCCTTAGTATTTGAAGATGGGTCGGCTTTTCTCTCTGGGTGGCTGTTTCTGGTTTTGTTATACTCATGGTTGTTGTTCAGCGCTGGTGGACTGGTGTACATTTTCCTCTTCTTGGCGTTTGGTTTGGATCTCATCATTTGTACTATACTGCGATGTCTTGTTTTTTTTTTTTTAATGCTCGCATGAGTCGCATTTTATCAAATGCTCTCATGTGGCGCATTTTTTAGTTGTTGTCTGGTGTTCTACTTCTTTATTTCCTACGAGTGCCTGATAACATACCTTTATGTTTGTCTTATATTAATTTTTTAAAACTCGCACGAGTCGCAGTGAAAACTGAAAAAAACCATCTTCTTGTCAAAAGATATTGCAGTCTGTTTTAGTTATCTGCGATGTTTTGTTGTACGACGAAGAAAGCCGAAGGTTATCTTGATTGTCCATTAAAAGTTACATATGCAAATATAGAAAAAGCATTGAATACCCAGGCTGTTCTTGTAAAATGTATTCCTTAAAAAAATAATAAGACGCCAATAAGATTATTATACTTAAAATATGAAATATGTCACACAAACTAAATAAAAAGACGCCGCGAAAAAAAAAAAAAGCCAATTTAAATTATTAAAAGATTAAAACTAAGTAATAAGCCACTTTTTAATTGAAAATTTTATTTTTTCCTAATTCTTTCCCTTAAACATATAAACTTACCTTAGTAAACTCCCCTGAACAGTTCAAACCAGATTGATCTATCTATCTATCTATCTATCTATCTATCTATCTATCTATCTATCTATCTATCTATCTATCTATCTATCTATCTATCTATCTATCTATCTATCTATCTATCTATCTATCTATCTATCTATCTATCTATCTATCTATCTATCTATCTATCTATCTATCTATCTATCTATCTATCTATCTATCTATCTATCTATCTATCTATCTATCTATCTATCTATCTATCTATCTATCTATCTATCTATCTATCTATCTATCTATCTATCTATCTATCTATCTATCTATCTATCTATCTATCTATCTATCTATCTATCTATCTATCTATCTATATCTGTCTGTCTGTCTGTCTGTCTGTCTGCTGTCTGCCTGCCTGCCTGCCTATCTATCTATCTATCTATCTATCTATCTATCTATCTATCTATCTATCTATCTATCTATCTATCTATCTATCTATCTATCTATCTATCTATCTATCTATCTATCTATCTATCTATCTATCTATCTATCTATCTATCTATCTATCTATCTATCTATCTATCTATCTATCTATCTACCCCAGTGTTGTGGAGTTTTGTGGAGGCTTTAACCCTTTGCCTTTCAATTTAGCCAAAAGAAGAAATTGCCGCCATTTCTTGCCAGCTTCGCCAAAATGCGAATCTATTATAGACATAAGTTAAATTCAGAAATAAAAACGGTATGAACATTAGTAGAGCCTAGAGTAATGTCCCAAGTGAGGATTCTTTTATACCATTGTGAATCACAATAATATTTAATTTTGACTATATATATATATATATATATATATATATACAGAAGGATGTTGAGAATACACTGGACAGAAAAAATGACCAACAGTGAAATACTGCACTCACTAAACGTACAGGAACATATATATATATATATATATAGTCTGGAAAAAACAGTATATATATATATATATATATATATATATATATATATATGCGTTCAGATATATAGACAACGTATATAATATATATATGATGATGATATATATAGATATGTATGTATGTATAATTAAAAAATTAAATAATATAATTATATAATAAAATTATAATAAAATCTCCGGTCCAAAATATGTAATTAGATTTTCTTAAAACTATCTATACATTGTCACATTTTTAATGAAAAGAAAAACGGATGTGATCATCTGGATCTAGTAAAACTGTCAGTGTCTACAACAATCATTTACCAGTTTCCACATTTCAAACTAGGTAAATAGTTCAATTCGAAGGGAGTATGTTTTTGCTAAGTGTTGCAATTCTAACGGAATACTTGTTGCCAAATAGTGGAATTCTGACGGAATATAAAATTTAACGGAGTATGTGTTAAAAATTCACGCTACTGATTCTATTACTAAACCGGTAAGTAAACTAGTTTTCTTCTTTTTGTTTTGTTAGTTGAAATACAAAGAATAGTACAAATATGTGCTACTGTATTTGCATCTAATTTTATTTCAAATTATTAGTTAACCTAAACGAAAATCTGCCATCAATGGTACCTATACCTTGTAGCGGTATGGCAGCTTGCGTACCCTGACAATCCCCAGAGCTATGCCAGTGGGAATTTTACTCCTGGTAGGTTCAACCAAGCTGGACTGGTCTGTGTGGGTAGGGGTCAGACAAACGCTGGTACCCTGGTCCTCCAGGTTGGGGGTTTTAGCATAGGGCTGACACCCCTGTCTATGTAAAAAAAATAATGAAGTTACGGAAACAACATCAAATGAACAAACTTTGCTGCAGGATGGACATTCGGAGTCTGTGGCTCGTATGACTGTCAGTGGTGAAAGCCGAAAGGAAGCCACTGACATGAATACGGATGTCCTGACCGCAAAACAGGATACAAGAATAGGATTTTGGAATGTCAGGACAATGTACGAGAAAGGTAAACTAAGACAGGTCACGGCAGAAATGAGAAACTATAGGTTACACATCCTGGGGATAAGCGAGAGCAGATGGACAGGGGCAGGAAAAGTTAAAACAGCAACAGGAGAAACAGTACTTTACTCTGGAAGAGAGGATGGACAGCACAGCGAAGGCGTAGCCATTATTCTACAGAAAGGGATAGAAAGGACATTACTGGAATGGAAACCCATCAACAACAGACTGATACGATTGAGATTGAGAGGGAGATTCACCAACACTACAATAATACAATGCTACGCACCAACGAATGATAGCGATGAGAAGGTCAAGGATGAATTCTATCAACAACTGCAGAAAGAAATGGAGGACACACCTAGATATGATCTTGTTATAGTAATGGGAGACCTCAATGCGAAAGTTGGTACACACAATACATATAATGAAAGAAAGAACAATGGGGAAATGCGGCAGCGGAATAGCAAACGAAAATGGGGATAAGCTAATAAGTTTCTGTAGCATTAACAACCTGGTCATTGGAGGAACACTTTTCCCACATAAGGAAATTCACAAGTTAACATGGGAATCACCAAATGGTCGGGACAAAAACCAGATAGACCACATCATGGTTAACGGTAGATGGAGACATGCATTACAAGATGTGAAGGTAAGAAGAGGCGCAGATGTGGGAAGCGATCACCATTTAGTAGTAGCAAAACTGAAAGTGAAACTAAGAAGGGCTGGACCAACTGCAACTGCACAGAAAAGGTTTGACATCAGCAAATTGAAGGACCCCCTTACCAGAAAAGCTTTTGCGGCCGACATTAAGAAACGATATCAATTTGCCAAAAGCCAGGAAAAGACATTGACTGATGATATAGACCAGAATTTCAACACCATTTCAACAATATATAAGGAAAGTAGCAAATCATGCTTAGGATTCCAGGAAAGGAAGAAGCAAGACTGGATAACACCAGAAACACTAAACACCATAAAGATGAGAAAGGAAATGAAAAGAAAGAAAACAGAAGCGAAGTCCCCCAGGTTAAAGCAACTATATGGCGAACAGTACAGTCAACTGGACAGGGAAGTTAAACGCCAAACCCGAGCCAACAAAAGGAATTTCATAGACGATCTTGCAAAACAGGCAGAAGAGGCAGCACTGAGAAATGAACAAAGCACAGTATACAAAATAACTAAATTCATCAGCGGAAAACAAGGTGCAAACAATATTACATTAGTAAGAGATAAGCAAGGAAATCTCATCAAGACAGCAGAGGGACAAGAAACAAGATGGGCAGAGCACTTCAGAGAAACTCTGAACAAGGAAATACCAGAGACACAATTGAATGTTCCTGAGGCTGAAAACGATCTAGATGTAAATACAGACATTCCACGAAAAGAAGAAATCATCACAGCAATCAAAGGGTTAAAGAACGGTAAAGCTCCGGGCCATGATAACTTAAATGCAGAGCTATTTAAGACAGACCCTGAGCTAGCAGCAGAACTATTAGAACCACTATTTGCACAAGTGTGGAAAACGGGGACAACACCATCAGAGTGGAACAAAGGAATAATTGTCAAATTGCACAAGAAGGGAGATCTTTCAGACTGCAATAATTGGAGAGGAATCACTCTTCTCTCAGTTCCCAGCAAAATACTAGGCAGGATAATTATACAGAGAATTTCAAAGGCAGTAGACTACAAACTGAGGAAAGAACAAGCAGGATTTAGAAAGAACAGAAGATGTGTAGACCATATATTCACTCTCAGGAACATTATAGAGCAGTGCTCAGAATGGCAAAGACAGCTTTACATAAATTTTTTTGATTTTGAAAAGGCTTTTGACAGCATACATAGGGACAGTTTATGGAAAATACTGAGGGCTTATGGAATTCCAAGCTGCATAGTTTCAATCATAAAAAGCCTCTATGCCAACTTTACGTGTAGTGTTGGGCAGAGCAACCTAACCTTCGAGGTGAAGACAGGAGTACGACAGGGATGCCCCTTATCAACCACTCTATTTTTAACAGTCATAGACTGGGTGATGCGCCAGACAACAGAGGGCAGTCCAAGAGGAATAAGATGGACTACATTTTCTACATTGGAAGATCTGGAATATGCAGATGACATTGCATTGCTGGCACATTCACATCAACACATCCAGGAAAAAACGGATAGACTTAATAAATTTAGCCAGCAGGTGGGCTTGAACATCAATTTAAAGAAGTCTGAGGTCATGACGCTCAATGTGAGCAACCCTGAGCCCATATCAGTAATTAATCAGCAACTGGTACAGACAGATACCTTCACATACCTAGGAAGCATAGTAACACCAGACGGCGGGGCAGGCAAAGACATCAACATCAGAATGAATAAGGCAAGAACAGCCTTCTTTAGCCTAAATAACATCTGGAAGTCCTCCCAATACAGCACAAGCACAAAATTAAGATTATACCAGAGTTGCGTGCTTTCTGTGCTTCTCTATGGTGCGGAATGCTGGACAGTCACTGAGAAGGAAATGTCGAAATTGTCCTCTTTTCACACAACATGCCTAAGAAAAATTCACCGAATCTTTTGGCCGAATACCATCACCAACCAAGATCTGCTTACTCGTAGCAAGCAAGAGGACATGCACACCATCATAGCTGGCAGACGCTGGAGCTGGGTTGGTCATGTCCTTAGAAGAGACCCCAATGCCATCACAAGAACAGCTATGCTTTGGACCCCTGAGGGAAAGCGAAAGAGAGGCCGACCAAAAATTACTTGGCGGAGGACTGTGGAGGCTGAGATGCAAAGAATGAACCAGAGTTGGGGCACTGTACGAAGGATGGCCATCGACCGTGCAAAGTGGAATCAATTTGTTGTTGCCCTACAAGACGCCACTAGGCGTGATGGCCACTGACTGCTTTGACGGTCGGTGGTTAAGGATCGAAGAAGAAGAAGAAACGAAAATTCAAATTGGGTCTGAAACTCGCGATTGGGTCCATTTTCCTGCAATACGGGTACAGCCGAAAATGGCAACACAATTTTAGTTAGCGTAACTCTCTATAGAATCTAGGGCACTAGGCAGAACCAACCTGCATAAACTCTCAGATACACAACATTTATGTTTACAAACAGAAGAAAATAAAATAGACTACACTAAGCAGTCTGGACAGACTGATGAACAACCAGTTTATATACAGAACACAGCCTTTCTTCAAGGAGAACCGTTGTCAGTAACTACCACTACAAATACGGAAACTTCTGGAGAAAGTGAAAATGAAGTGAGAAGACCTATAGCCAAAGAATTAACACAAGAACATCCCACGATATATCTAGATTAAAAGAAGCAGTCCAAGCGCATTACGATCTTAAAGACTATGAACAAGCAAACAAGCTCAGCAAAAACCCTAGAATTCCATACACACATATACCAACTGTTCATGCTACTAGTGATTTCAGAGATAATAATGACGTAGGTTTATGGACGACATTGAATAACGAGGACAAATCATTCTGGGATCAGCCTTTTACCAATTCGAAGCTAACATACAAAAACCAAGCCTGGTTTTGTTCTAATAATGTATTCCATTACACTAAAGTAAATGGATAAACTTACCCTTGAGAATGGTTAGAGTATTCTCCCACAAAAGGAAAAGTCTACTGTTTTGTGTGCAAACTTTTCTCTAAACAAAAACTACAACTATAGCTTCTACTGGATTCAATGATTGGTATCACGCTTATCTTGTTAAAACCCACGAAAACATATTTAACAAGAAAGTGTGGCCAAACGTTAACATCAAAACTCGATGAGCAAATCAAAGCAGAGCAGGATTACTGGCGGCACGTACTTCTGCGAGTTATTGCAGTGATTTCCCTTTTGGCAGAATGTGGCTTGGCATTTAGAGGAGATGATGAAACATTTGATTTTCCAAACAATGGTAACTTTTTTGGATTGTTTGAATTAACTGTCAAATTTGATCCCTTCCTGCATCCACACATAAATCATTATGGAAGTAAAGGCGGTGGTCAGCCATCGTACTTATCCAAAACTATATGTGAAGAGGTTATCCAGTTGATGGCTAATAAAGTTCGAGAAGCAATACTTAGCGACATTAAACAAGCAGGTTATTTTAGTTTATCAGTTGATTCAACCCCTGATGTTTCCCATGTTGATAAACTTACTGTTATTGTTTGATGTGATTCTCCTAGTGACGGATTACCAGTAGAACGTTTTCTGAGGGTTTTTTTTAAACTGAAAGATCACATCGGAGAAAGTATGGCTGAGCGGATACTGAACTACTTCAGTGAACTTGAAATTGATTTCAGTAAATATAGAGGACAATCATATTATAATGCAGCTAATATGGCTGGAAAGTATAACGGAGTTCAACAAAAAAATTCTGGAAAGGAACAGGTTTGTAAAGTTTATTCCATGCGCTGGACATTCCCTAAAACTAGTAGGACGAAGCGCAGTTGACACGTGTCGGGATGCAATGAATTTGTTTGGTACAATAATTGAGCTTTATTATTTTTACCCAGCTTCTACAAAAAGAGGGTCAGTGCTAAAAAGTTTCTTGCCTCCAGAGTTAAAGGTTCCTAAGCCTTTATCAGACACAAGATGGGGGGCTCACGCCAAAGCTACTGCAGCGATTAGCGAAAATTATGCTAACATTGTTGAAGCCATCAGTCATATTTACAGTGATGAAACTGACACTAGACGACAGGCTGAAAATCTTCTACAAAAAATGGAAGGATTTGAATTCATTTTCTTGCTTCACCTTTGGACACATTTGCTAGACCAATTTCATAAAGTTAGCAAGGTCCTCCAAAGTTCACTTGTGATTTAATTGAGCACATGTGCACAGATTTACAGTTCACTAGTGCAGTTCGTATCAAACATTCCGGCTAATTTGGACGAAATTGAACAGCAAGCACAAATTACTCTAGAGTACGAGAAAAAAACAAAGCAATGATGGGGCAGTGCCCGAAGCTTTAGACAAAATTTCTCCAAGAGACAGTTTTAGAAATAAATTCATTTATTTATGACATGGATGCTCTTGAAGCCAACCTAGACAGAAGAGCAACAGTGTGTAGGAGTGTAGCTGGCAATTTTTCATTTTTGGTGAACCTGCAATCAACCAAGGAACAATTTCATAATGGTGTCGAGATGTTGATGCAAGAGTATCCAAAGGATGTTGGCCTCAGACTAGTCGATGAACACTTGCACTTTCACCTGTATGTCAAACAAGCTCACCCTGAAAAAGAAAATTTCTGCCACCAGCACATGTATCAAATAATATTCCAAGAAAAAATTATTCAGACAGCTTTTCCAAATGTGGAAACAATTTTCAGATTGTTCCTGTGTTATTAATTGTAATGGTGAAAGATCATTTTCTAGACTTAAAACGATTAAGAATGCTCTGCGGTCAACAATGTCCCAAGATCGGTTGTCTGATCTTAGCACATTCTCTGCATAGAAAAACTGCGACTTACTGATTTTAATGATAAAGTTGATAAATTTGCATCCAAAAAAAAAAAACTCGAAAGAAACTGTTTTGAGTTTGTATATAGTGTAATGTTTAAATATTGCTATGAATGTTGTGTGTGAACGTCTTCATTAGATCCATACTTATTAAATTTATAAACAATCTTTTTATTAATGCTAAAATTTCAAAAATATTCTACCTTCATTGTGTGGATAAATGTCACAGAACGTCTGAACATGCACTTTTGGGTTCTCTCTCACACCTTCAGATCTACGGCAGTATCATTTCTTTTTCTTTATTGTCTTGCCAATCGCTTTTATTTGGCATACATCATGCGTTTTAATTCTTATTACTGTCTATGTTGGATCAGTAGAGTGAAGTCTCTAACACTCAACTCCCCTACGGAAGTATCTGCTATGGGACTACCTTTATCTTTTAACACGCAGACGTGTTTACGTTACGCCAGGTGAACTGTAGTATTATCGTAACAATACCCGGTCATTATCACCGATCAGCGGTAATACGTTTATCGCTTTGAGTCGTCTGCCCCATTTGATAGGAGACGATCCTCGTTACACACAATATGGTCTCGTACGAGGATGAATAGGAATCTAATATTGTTTGTCTGAGCGGCCGGCTACCGCTTTTGTTTGACTGTCTGGAAAAGGCACGAAAACACTGGCGATAATGAGATAATAGTTTCACGGGACCATCCCTGTGTGTGATTGTAGCAGGCAATCTGACTGGCGAGTCAGTATTTGATGGTAGCATCTGGCCATCAAAATAGTTCACAAATTTGTTTGTGAGAGTGCACAAGATGTCACCGGAAATATTACGTCTTTTTATAAAGAGGTTTCGCGTTGGAATATTAAATGTAATATTTTAAACACGCGGGGGAGATTATGAATTAAAACACCCCATCCCTCACAGTGCTAAAAAGCTTACGATTGGATTGAAGTGAGAGCCGGAATAAACATTGAATTTCATTGGAAATGTCGGCGGAAGTACCCCCTGTGATTTGAATTGAGAAGTGCTAAATATAATTGATAAGAGGTGATTATTAGCCACCAAATGTTGAGGGTGGATGTAGAATATGGATGTATCACCACTAGACACCAGAGATGATGAAGGCGCAGAAGTAAGGTGTCTTTGGTCTGGTTTGTGTATATGTGGAGTCAAACAGGTAGCAGTAAAGTAGAGTCCACACAGGACGTCACATAAACTCACGACGTAGAAAGTCAATGAATGTTGTAACTGCTAGTGACGTTTCCATCATTTATTGGGACGCCACAATGACAAGATGTGTAGACATTAACATGTAGAACAGTCTTCATTATATCGACATAGTCAGCACAACATTCGACAGCAGACAGCATAATAATGGTGAATCAAATCATGGGCTTCAATGCATCATAAACGACTGTAAATGTATTCAGGTGTGGAAACCATCATCATTTTCTATAACAGTCGATATCTTTATAAATGTATAAATGTAGAAGATTAAATTCCTTCTCCTTCTCTGACCTCCAGCAAGACAGGCATGACTTCTGGAGTATCAAATAATGTCCTCTGATTTCTTTTAATAACAACGGTATCAAACCAAAACTGACGTGGAACCGCCAGAGCAGTAAAGTCCAACAAGCAGATAGCCTTTAGGACATGCATCAACCCGATGCATAACAACATGGTGATTCGTGAGTTGAAAACTTCTCATAACGTCGACTCTTCCCCGCCCAAGGAAAGTTGACAACTAGGCACAAAATGTCAATCATAAAAGTTAGCGACAATGATAATCAAATGTAGAGCAATTACCTTCTCTTCAAGAATCAATACACAACTCACTCGCCTCCAGGCGCTTTGAATCACAAAAGGGAAATATCATCAAAGATGAACACTATAGAGGACTTCCATTTCCCGAACAATATAACATGACAGACGCTGAAAAACGCGTCTATCTCACTCGACAAAATCTGTGGCACTCACGGGCGGAAGCTGGTACAAAACCCACAACCAAACAACAGACATGCGCAGAACCGTTCGATTTGAATACAATTCAGTCAACGTCGAAGCTATGGGCACATTTGTTACGTGCAGTCTTTGATATCTTACAATATAATACATTTGTATGCTTGTTATGTTCGCAAATATTTTGTAAACAAAATAGATACTTTTTAGTGCTTAAGGAAAAGTCATTATTGAGTTACTTCCCTTGAAAGGACTTTCGATCGAACTCCGCGGATGAATCCAGTTTTACTGCGATTTATTCTTTGTTTGGGTAGAAATAGGTTGTTCTTGCTTCAGTGTATCTATGGCCTGAATTTATGTGTATTGTTTGTCTGGGTAGGACGAGTCTGTCTTATATCTGTATATCTTTACATATCTAAGTCGAACTATATGGTCTTTTGTCGTTAGAAAGGTCAAAGGGCTGTTCGGCGGATGTGTCGCGAGAGAGGTGTGATTTGGCTTCGTCCTGATGGGGCTGTGATTTTTTGTGTAGCGGCTTGTCGCCGGAAAAAGTGATCTCAGTATTTATGGGGAAAGTGATAGTCGTCTAGACCTATCGTGTATGCTTTACCCCAGTGTTCATTCTTATTGCCAAGGAATGGCAGAATCATATTTCTGATACCAAGGTAACAAAAGATTCTCCTTATGAACTCTCTTTCGAAGCCACCGTTTTCCGATAGGCACGATTTGTACGTCTGAGAGAATATATTTAACTAGATGAAGATGACATTCACTCCTAGCAGCACTATATCTTGTATGATGAAGTCAATTGTATCATGATAGAATCTACAGAGCTATGAGAACATTTAATGAATGACTAACTTTAATACAGATTCTTTATCTGTATCCAAACGTGAGTGACAGCTCACGAGAGAAGCCATCTTGTATCCAAATATTTTGTGACTTTCAAGAAGAGAAAGGGATGTCCCGTATTATCGCTTGATGAGTCCAGAGATCACTGCTACACATGAGAACCCTGTACTAGCGGTTCAATATGATTGCATGAAAAATATGTGCTGAATATTATTTCAAGGAATCTTCGCTAGACGAGGTTAGGTCTAGAAGTCATCTTGAATGTTGTTTATAATCTGACGTGCTTTGTCAGTAAACTCAGATGATATATATATATATGGGCAATACTGAGTGCTGGTCTACTGACAGTCCATTATGCTATTATTCTACATGAGTGCCCATGTATCATTGCAAGACCATTTATCCACTGTACTATGATGTATTATGCCAACCTGTGATTTGTCACTATTCGTGCTGTCGAGTGTGTACGTCCAATTAAACTGTAGCAAAGGTACACAGTCGTTGGTGTCGATGACTTCCAGCCATACATGAGTGTGAGAAAAAGACCATTTGTCAACACCACGAACTCTTCTTATCATTCGCATATTATACTCACAATCTATGTCTACACACCACTGCGTAGGTCGAGTTGACATTCCATACTCAAACCACAAGCAACACAACAACACAGCATGTAGCTCTGGTGATGTTCTAGTGAGCTTATATCTATCAACTGATGATGAGCAAAGAAAATAGAGTTATCAACTAAAGAGAGACTTATCAACATTCTAAGAACTACACTTAAAATCGAGCCTTATAAGGATAGGAAATATCTATCGACGTAGGTTAACAAACGTTTACAAGAAAAGTGGGCCTGAGCGCTCCATAAATGGACATGACCCAACATCGGTCAACCTGCAATAATATCGGCAACCGAAGGGCATAAGAACAGATAACCACCTAAAGTAAAACGTAACTCCAATTCCAAGAGTTATATACCTTGCATTAGAAAAAATTGAGTATACAGATAACATGGTGAAGTTCTTATGTGTAACAACAATAATCTAGCAAACTCAGAGAAACAGAACAGACAGCTTCTCAACTTCAAACGTGCAACTCCCAAAAAGCCAGAAAGAGAAGGATCGGAACTTGAATTCCATACTTGTGACAGATCAAGGTTTTTGGGGAACTTGAAACCTTAAAAAGTAAGTCCGCCTTTATAAATACAGAGACTGAAAAACTTAAGGGACCAGGACTTAAAATACGAAGACTGGAACCCAAAATAATTGGATCACTCGTCATAAGAGAGACTTTCCCAGACCAATTGTTTCGCAGATTCACCCGTTTTAAAAGGGATTCAAAATTTCCAGACCAAGTGGTTCGAGAGCAGACAACATAAATTGCTTGTGTCCATTCTAACGTTTGTGCCGAGATTGTGTACTGTATTTCGAAAATGTTGGGGTAAGTGTAACAATTGTTTTACAAATGTAAATTTGACAAGTTTTCTTGTTAAGTGGCTATATAAACTGGTTGTTCATCAGTCTGCCCAGACTGCTCAGTGTAGTGTATTTTATTTTCTTCTGTTTGTAAACATAAATGTTGGGTATCTGAGAGGTTATGCAGGTTGGTTCTGCCTGCTGTACAAAGCCATATGACGTGCTTGGCTTTATATATATATGTGTGTGTGTGTGTGGATGGCAACCTCAGCAGACGAAACTAGTAAATTCGTAAACCACTAAAGCAAGCGCTGGTGATTTATTCTAGCTAGTCGTGAGGAAAACCGACAGCAGAGGTGACCCCAGACAACGAATGGAGCTGTGATGAGTTAGGATTACATTGCATGTGCCTAAAGTGTATAGTATTGTGTGAGATATATGCACTTTGTTACTTGTAACTCAGGCAACTCATTATTCGCGATGTCCAGACACATTTTCCCCAGTTAATACCCAGAGGAATATGTATGAAGGGGGTTGAGTTATATAATAATCTGCACATCGTCTCACCGTCAACTGTAACAGAATTGGTAACGCATTATCCATTTTTTTCTTTCCGTCTATTATTTTGCCGTAATACCCTGTTAACCAAAACGGTTATACTTGAGGTATATAGTGTGTTAACTTCTTCGATGAAGCTAGAAAAAGATGCGCAAGAAAACCAGAAATTGTTCTATAAGAACCTAAAGAACACGATGAAGGAAAAACAATGCCCTCTCAAATTTATAAAGGACAAGCAAGGCAAATTGCTTACTGCCCCAAAGGAGGTAATGGAAAGATGGAAAGAATATTTCTCAGATCTCCTTGATAGTGAGCAAGGTCAAGCATCAGAAATGATAATCACTAGCACAGAAGAGAAAACCAATGATGGTGAAGATGACATAAAGATGGAAGAACTGAAGGCAGCACTGGAGAAAATCAAGATGGGCAAAGCAGCAGGGCATGATGGTATAACACCAGAAATGGTTAAGTACATGGGAGCATCAGGCGACCTATTACTCCTAAGGGTCCTACAGGCAGCATGGTGCAACAAGGCCATACCAAAGGACTGGGAGATTGCTATCATAACACCGATTATCAAAAAGGGTGACAATCGACAATGTGGAAACCACAGAGGCATATTCCTTCTCAGTGTCCCTGGTAAAATCTACTCTAGAATCCTAGAGCAGAGACTCCGATGCCTAGCTGAGCCACAATTGGATGAAGTCCAGTGCGGATTCCGAGCAAACCGAAGTACTCAAGACCTAATCTTCACGCTCAGGCAGCTGAGTGAAAAGGATCTTGAGTACAAGAGTGAGATCGATCTTTGTTTCATAGATCTGGAAAAGACGTTTGACAGGGTCCCCTGGAGCAAACTTTGGGACTGTTTGGCAAGGAAGAACATTCCAGCACCTCTGATTCATGCTATACAGAGCTTTTATAAGTGTTGCAGAAATTATGTGAGGACAGCAAACTATAAGTCAGAAGAGTTCAGGACCACCACTGGTGTAAGACAAGGTGATATCCTGTCACCTTATCTTTTCATACACTTCATGGACGATGTCATCAAGGCATGTAAGGAGAGAACAAGAAAGTATTCATTGGGGTACTGGAAGATGAGACAGGTCTGTATTTCAGAGCTAGCATTTGCTGATGATGTTGTCCTGATTGCTAAATCAGAGACACATCTCCAAACCAATCTGCAAGTCTAGAAGGAAGAGCTGGAGAAGAGAGGAATGGTCATAAGCAGCTCTAAAACAAAATCCATGGTGATATCACGATAAGAAAGAAGACATCAGATTAAGTTGGGAGAACAGGTCCTGGAGCAGGTCGACCACTTTAAATACCTCGGAGCTATTATAGACCGAAAGGGAGGCATCAAAGAATAGTTGGCCACTCGAAAAGCAGCGGCTGGGAGATTTTTTCAGGCCATAAATCGAGGATTCCTCAGCAAGAAAGAGGTTGGTAAGAAAACGAAGATGGCTGTATACCGCTCCACCTATGTTCCAGTCTTGACATATGGATGCGAGTCATGGGCAATGACTACTACCCACAAAAGCCAGATCCAAACCTCAGAAATGAGGTATCTGAGGAAGGTGGTTGAAGTAACAAGAAGAGACATGGTCCGCAACCAGACGATACGTCAAGGTCTAAAATGCCACCCGCTGCAGACCCAAGTAGAACAGTCCCAACTAAGATGGTTTGGCCATGTCTGCAGAATGGAAGAAGATCGGCTACCCACGACAAGCATGGGAAACAAAGAGCCAGGGATCCAGACCCCCAGGACGACCGAGAGCCCGCTTGGAGGACAACATTAGACAATCTTTGAAGGACCGAGGACTGGAATGGAACCAGGCCAGGAAGAAGACAGCTGATAGAATAGTCTGGCGTTCTCTCTTCCAAACCTCTACACCTCATGGTAGAAGGGGAACAACTAAGTAAGTAAGTAACTTCTTCGATGTAGCACGTTTCTAGTCCTGAAAAAGACTGGTCCTGAAAAGGACCGTTAGCTACCTGTTTGGTCCCTACTCGTTGTTATCTTTTTCGGCTGTATGTTGTTTATGACTGTCTCTATTATATGTGGTAGGAGTTCCTCTAGGGTTTCGGTAATTATTTTGTCTTTGGGTTCTTTGCTTCTTTCTCTTTCTTGATTGCTTTTGTTACAATATCCTCGATGATCCTTCTCTCTGTTTCAATTCGGTTGAGGACTTCTTCTGCGAGTTAGGTGATGTGGACTTCTATTTAGTGCTGAATGGATTTCATGTCCTGTAACATTGTCTGGGCGCTCTATAAGGCTCCTATTGTTTCGTCTCTTATAGTTTCTGTGTCATCGTTGTGCTGCCTGTTCTTGTCGACTTTGAGTTTTTGTTTTATGTCTGGCACATCTGTGGTAAGTTTTATTAGTTGGCTTCTTGTGTGCTGTTCCTGTTTAGCAGTGCCACCTGAAGCGACTCAGTGTCTTGCTTCTCTGAAGACGTTTTTGGTTACATATTCCTTTATTATGGCTGTGGTTCCCTAGACAGTTTGCGCAGGTTCTTTTGGAGTTGCGCACTTTATAGTTGGAATCCGTTTTCGTGCGAGGACATGAATTGTAAGAATGACTCTTGCAGGTTTTCTTAGTGTGAGAAAATTGCTGGCAGTTTGAGCACTGCATAACTGGAGGGATGTGCTCTTCTGTTTTCTCGACATCTATCGTCTAGGTTTAATTGACTTGGTCTTGGTTCCTTGAATAGTTAGGATAACTAGGTTTGTGTCCTTCTTGTCCCATGTCTTAAGTCTTTCAACCTGTTATTTTGACATTCTTGTTTTCTGTTTGCAGGCGGCTGCGGACTTCTTGTGTAGACCAATTGTTGTCGACCCCTCTTACAACTATCTTTTTGGTTTTCTTGTAGATCTCTACAGCAACTTTAATCTGGTGGGGCAGCTGGACTCTAATTCGATCATCAGTTTGTTTGTCTTCTCGGTGTTATTTAGAGCTATTATAACTCATTTTTTGTGTCTTTTAACTCTAATTATACTCCTCCTGCCCGTTATTGCCTCGAGGATACCGATCACTTTATCGTCTGGTAGGGTCCTGAGCGAGGCCTCACCTCCAGACATCTGAGTGATCTTAATGATCCTCTCCTGTAGTGCCTCGTGAGAAACGGCATTTCTTGGCTTGCGAAGTTGGCACGCTCCGACTTCCGTCTCAGTTTGAGTGTGTGGTCAGTGGGACGGACTCTCCTGATCACCGTGGGACACTTAGTTGTTCTCTGTTGAGTCCCAGGTATCTCTATTTCTGCTATTGGTAAGTCAGGAGCTACTTCTAATACTGCTTTTTGTAATTGTTGAGAATGACTAAGGAACTCGTTTCTGTATTCACGAATTCTGCGTAGTGCTTCGATAATGATATCTTCTGGGTCTAACTCATTAAGTTCTGATGTTATTGTCCTCTCGTCCGCAGCATGCTGGGAGGTGATGTCTGGCTGTTCTGCCCTTCTGTCTTACTCTTGTGCATGTACCTGTCTGTGTTGTAGAGCTGTTTCTTCCACCTCCTTAGTATTTGAAGATGGGTCGGCTTTTTTCTCTGGGTGGCTGTTTCTGGTTTTGTTATACTCATGGTTGTTGTTCAGCGCTGGTGGACTGGTGTACATTTTCCTCTTCTTGGCGTTTGGTTTGGATCGCATCATTTGTACTATACTGCGATGCTTTTTTTAAAATGCTCGTATGAGTCGCATTTTATCAAATGCTCTCATGAGGCGCATTTTTTTGTTGATGTCTGGTGTTCTACTTCTTTATTTCCTACGAGTGACTGATAACATACCTTTATGTTTGTCTTATATTAATTGTTTTAACTCGCATGAGTCGCAGTGAAAACTGAAAAAGACCATCTTCTTTTCAAAAGATATTGCAGTCTGTTTCAGTTATCTGCGATGTTTTTTTTTTTTTTTAGTCATTCTTTCCACTTTACAAAAACAGGTACATTTTGCATGAAATACCAGAAAAGTACATTGTATATTACATATGAAACCTCCTTCGCACTCTCACAAGTAAAGTTAACAATAATAATTACAAAATTAATGTTCCCTAATGATGCAATAAAGTTGACAATAATAATTACAAAAATAATGTTTCCTAATAATACAATAAAGTTTACAATAATAATTACAAAAATAATGTTTCCTAATAATACAATAAAGTTGACAGTAATAATTACATAAGTAAGTTATCTGCGATGTTTGTTTTTTTTCCTCACATAAGGTCGCATTGATCGCACGCCCACTCCCGGCCCTGGCCAAGACACATGATCCTAGCCAAAGCCGGATAGTAGGCGCAAGTCCAAACACAAAAAGACCTAATGACACACAAGTGTCATTTTAGTGATCCTCTGTGTTTTCACACAAAAGACCTAATGACACTGAATGTCAATGCTCTGATCTTTTGTGTCAAGACTTTGATCTTAGCCAAAAGGTCTTTTTTTTTCCCCTCGCATGAGGTCGCATATTTTTTCCTCGCATGAGATCGCATTGGCACCCGCCCCAAACCCGGCTCTGGTCAAGACCACATGTCCCAACACAAGAAGACCCAATGACAAAATGTGTCACTGTAGTGATCTTCTGTGTTCTCACACAAAGGACCTAATGACACATGAATGTCACTGTACTGGTCCCTGTGTCTAGACACATGATCCTAGCCAAAGGCCGGATATTAGGGCGTTGGGTTTGCTGGGAGCACTATCCGTGCTAGCCGAGAAGCGATGTTTTGTTGTACGACGAATAAAGCATTGCTACATCCACACTGTCCATTAAAAATTACATTTGCAAATATAGAAAATCATTGAATACCCAGCCTGCTCTTGTAAAATGTATTCCTTAAAAAAAAAAAAAATAAGACGCCAATAAGATTATTATACTTAAAATATGAAATATGTCTCACAAACTAAATTTAAAAAAGCTGCAAAAAAAAAAAAAAGCTAATTTAAATTATTAATAGATTAAAATTAAGTAATAAACCACTTTTTAATTTATAATTTTATTTTTGCCTAATTCTTCCCCTTAAAAATATAAACTTACCTTAGTAAACTCCCTGAACAATTCAAACCAGATCTATCTATCTATCTATCTATCTATCTATCTATCTATCTATCTATCTATCTATCTATCTATCTATCTATCTATCTATCTATCTATCTATCTATCTATCTATCTATCTATCTATCTATCTATCTATCTATCTATCTATCTATCTATCTATCGATCTGTCGATCTGTCGATCTGTCTGTCTGTCTCTGTCTGTCTGTCTGTCTGTCTGTCTGTCTGTCTGTCTATCTATCTACCTACCTATCTATCTATTTATCTATCTATCTATCTATCTATCTATCTATCTATCTATCTATCTATCTATCTATCTATCTATCTATCTATCTATCTATCTATCTATCTATCTATCTATCTATCTATCTATCTATCTATCTATCTATCTATCTATCTATCTATCTATCTATCTATCTATCTATCTATCTATCATCTGATTGGTTTCAAGGAGGATTTTATTGTTGTTTTTGTTTTTATTGTTTTTTAACGTACTTTATTTCTTAATTGTAATTTGATACTGTAAATAAATGTTTTTATATTACATTTATAATGTTTGTGATGGACGAACTCAGCTCACCCGGATTGACCCTGAATTTTGTTGGATGAAAGAGTACGACCCTTTGTAACGACCCCTTCGTATAGCATCAGTGGCCCCGAATATTGTTGTAATTCTTGTCATACGGGACTTCTTTTCACGTGGATTCATTAGCTATGCAACTGTTCCACACAGAGGGCAAACACGTTTGCTGATTGATATGCGGACAGTTTACCTATCGTTCATTCTGGTCATCGCATTGATTTAAGGAGAGATTAAATCACGCCCACTAACATCTCTTGAACAATCATAGGCAGTTATTTTAATTAACTTGGCCAGTGGGGGGCGTTGCCAGTATCAAACAGATAAAGCGACCACGATCAAAGAGACAGACTGAGGGATTTCAGGGGAGACTATCGGCGCTATCAAAGACAGTAGTGGTCCCTGATACGAGACGCAGTTTCTTGCCGTTATTTTCGCGTCTCGGTGTCAACCGTAGAACCGATCGCAGGGAAAGCGAACGGGGAAAGCCGAAACGGACAGCAGCGAGCGGAGATACGAAGACCAGGGGGCGGCTTCTCCCCTTGATTTGGCGGTCAGATCCCCAAAAGTTCCTGGGATGAAATAAGCTGTCAAGTTTCTCATGTCCCACCCAACTTACTTTCCATTTTAGATAAATAGACCATGAAGAATAGACACTTTATCACTCGCTGGCCAGACCTTTACAGAAGCACTAGCTTTATTGAAATCTTGCTATAGATTTTCCCCTGGATTTTATATATATTTGCAGTGAATTCTATTTCTGTGCAAAGCGGTAATATATATTGTGTAAAGTGATCAGTGGTCTAGTTCAGTCATTCTATTTCAATGGATTTTGTGTTAATTTAAATCTATTAAATTAAACCATCTCAATAGCTCCAGTTGTAAATATAATGATCTATCTATTATATTATTTCAAAAGATAATAGATGCTTAAATTAACTTTTAAAGTCGCGAAGGAATTTATAAATTAATAAATTCAGTTAAGTCCTATACTTATAGATGTGTGTTTTTAACCACTAGAATTCGCGCAGTGTTTATTAAATACATAATTAAATACTCGAGTGTATTATAGGCTTAACGGGAAATTTATCGCGCTTGATTTTTCGGTATGTTACATGTCTTTTTCTTTCATAAAGAAAGAATTAAAGAAATCATCTTATAAACTTCCAGACATATTGAAGAAACAATTCTTTTAAATATAATCTTGTGGCGGTCCTTTGCGACCTAGCTGTCAGAATTAAATGAAATAAAGCCCACCCAAGAACATTTAAAAGAACAATCATCAAATTACCATTGCAAACCTGTAAGATAAACTGGAAGGTAATCATCACCAGTAGCGATATTATAGTTACTGTTTACTGTGAGAGAGTACATATTTTCCTGACTGTGACTGAGCCTAGTTTTTCCTCAATTGGATTTAATAAAACTTTCCGGTCAGTTACTATCATCACGCATTGAAGGAATTTTACCATAGCGGAAGATTAAAAGAGACCACTTCATTTTCACCCCTGTGTCGAACTGTGTCAGTGCCATCCCATAGACTCCTTTTTATATACTAAACCACAAGAACTCTTAGTCTTCAAGTCTTGCGATAAGTGAGAATATTTGTTACCAGCAAAACCTCGCAAACATCTGGGGCGGGACATCGAAGTACTAGACAGTTTCACATGTCAAGAGAATACTTTCGGTTATATATAATTCTATGGATTGTCTGATGCTGCATTCGGTAAGTGTGTGTGAAAATATGAGTGTGGATCCTCACGCGTGTGCATGAATGACAGGAAATTTAATCTTTTTCTTTTGTAACCCTTTTGTTAACTTGCTTGCCTGGTAATATAATTTTTCGGTATTTCCTGCATTGTTCCTTAAAAGAGGAGTTGATAATTGGTTAACTCTGTTTAAAACCCCCCTCCTTTTCATTTGCTTAGTAAAGGGAAGAACAGTTGGGAAGAACAGGTTTTTTTCTATCACCTATACCTAACTTTGTAACACCTCTTTCAGAGTAATTAACTTCACTGTTAGGTTAACGTACCTATGTTCCTGATATTATCTATCTTTGGACTGGGTTTATCTTTGTCTAATAAGCGGGAAGGGCTTAGTCGATACCAATCTTCTTCACCCCTTCCAAACTTGTTATTTGCATTTGTGTACTTGTGATAATTTATGTAATACTTGATATTTGTTAGTGATTGATGTTTAAGGTTAATAAAACCACATAAACTCATTTAGTACTGTGTTGGAGATACCCAAAGCCTAAAATTTCCCCTATTTGTTTAATATAGTTTGTATCTACGTCGTCTGTGTGTTTGAAACACCAAATCGGTGTGCGCGCAGATGTGTGTCTGGAAAACTGGCAAATAATTGTTTGACCAGGAGAGCGGAAGAGAAGATTGAGAGAAACGATTTGTCGTAAATAAGTCTGTCTTTACTCTCCTCCAGCACGCTGTGAAGCAACTATTTAATCTCTACATTTTTTATCACTGAGTTTTCCATAGTCATTTTCCACTCTTAACCGGACCACTATTTCTAAGACCCTTTTTCTCTCAAAATAAATTTACGACAATATTTGTGGGCTGGTCCTGGGATCTTGAGCTACATTTGAGGCAATCGCATAGCCGGGATAAAGATATTTTGAGTCTGATTTAGTCTGGGTCTAACTAGGTAGAGTGTTAATGATCTGTCTTTGTGAATTAGGGAAATAAATAAATAATTACACCCCTAGACAAACGTTCTTTAAGTATTTGGGTTGTCCACACAGCATATTTACAGGTTGTCTTCTCTCCACAGCAGTAGAAAGTACAAATAAACAAAAATATTGGCTATTTTTATTATCCTCTGGCGGAGATAATTATATTTCTTTCTTTATAAGAGTTGCTGGGATTGCGTGATTGTTTTACAGTCACTAAGGTTTTTGAAGTTAAAAGGAGTTGAGCTTAGCTAAAGACGGATTGTTCTGATTTTTTAAAATTAAGTTAACAACGTCTCATCTCAATAATTGACTTCAGGGACGGAATTTGTTGTCAGAGAATTAAAATTTCAGGAAATTTTTTTTTCCTTTTAAATTGTCTTAATATAAATTTTTCTCGACTGTTAGTAATAGTAGATTCTTTTCCAGTATAACTTACCATTTTAGTGGCATAGTCGCTTGCGTTTAGAGCCTTTATTGCCAGATAATAGCAGCGATAAGTTTGCACAGTACAGGTAGGAGGTAACACAGGTAAATTTATACTTGTGTTTTTTTCTCGTAGCGGTTCAGAATTCCTCCTCTTCGCGTTTCTTCTTACTAGTTCTCTAGGCATACTTCATCTTATTCTTTAACAATGGCAGAGAGGATAAAGATGAGGTCCATCTTGAGGCTGGAAGCGAAAGAGGCAGGATTAGATGCAGAAGCAGCAAACGCGTTTATCAACCAGGAATTGGAAATATATGACGCGGAGCAACAGAGAGCCAAAGCTGAGAGGAAAGAAGTGGCAGAACGTCTTTTGGGACAGAAGAAAATTGAAGCAGAGATGGAAACTCGCAGAGAGAGAGAGAGAGAGACAAGGAAAGACAACATGAACTGGCGCTTAAGGCTCTAGAGAGTCGGGGCGCCTCTACTTCGACTAACGGAGAGCCGTCTTCGCCCCAGTCTCAATCAATGGACCTCTCCAGTACTCAATCTGCCCAATTAACTGCTATGTCGTTTTCTTTAGAATCTTTTCCTAGCCCTAACGAAAAAATTGACAGCTACCTAGAAAAATTCGAGAGACTCGCGAATCTTTATGGGTTAGAGAGTACCCGCTGGGCGCTCAAACTTTCAACGTCACTGAAAGGCAATGCTTATGACGTGTACACAAAGCTGGGACCTAATCAACATGATTACGACATGTTGAAGAAGGCCTTACTACAGCAGTTTGAGATGACTGCCCGAAAGTTTCTGCAGTTGTTCAGAAACAGCCGAAAAGAGAGCACGGAAACATTTCCCCAGTTCTCTTCCCGTCTCACGGGTTATCTGACAAAGTGCATTGAATTATGTGACCTACCTCTTTCATATGAGGGACTCCTCGAACTTGTTCTTGTGGAGCAGATAAAATCCACTTTGTCGAATGAAACACGTAGATTTTTGGCGGAACAGGGGGCAGTCAGGCTTGAAGACATACTCAATAAAGCCGAATGCTATAGCAATGCAATGGCCGAATTTCCCAGCACTAAACGTAAACCCACAGATGAGCCATCTCGAAAACAGAATCTAGAGCAGTCATCCTATTCTTCCAATTCCTCTCAACATTTTAACCAACAAGATAATAATACCCAGAAACCTCCCAAGGAAAAATCGAAATTCTTCAAAACCCGATACCCCCCCAACAACAATTCTGATCAACCCAACAAGCCTACGTGGCAGCGCGGCCACCAAGGTCAAGGAAAAGGGAAGACCCCTACACCAGGAACGTCTGATCAGGGCAAACAAACCGGTGCAAACCGCATTGGATGTTTGCATACAGCCTCGAAAGGTAGAGTCAATGTCAGTGATTCTCAACCTGAGGGGGACCGACCCTCAACTCGAGGAACTGTAATTTTGAACGGTACCTCTACTACTTGTCTTTTTGACACTGGATTAGGTTTTGATTGTATTGTCGCTAGGCACCTAGTCAAACCCGGTCAGGAGACAGAGGAAACCGTCAAACTTAGTGGAGTTTTCAGAAGTGATGCACCCAGGACGCTTCCTATCGCATTGGTAGAAATACACTCTGATTTTGTCAGAGGGGTTATTAAAGCGGCCATAATGGATGATCCTATCTACCCAGTTATCTTGGGATGTAGATATGTGTTCATTGGGAGACCTAAGGAGCCGATTGTGGCAGCGGTAACCACAAGAGGGCAAGCCAAGAAGGAGAGGGAGCCTGCGCCAAACTTGTTGCCGAATGAACTGAAGGAGGCGCAACAAAAGGACCCTACTCTGGCGCCATGCTTTAAAAAACTGCCCATGGCTAAAGACCCCAGACACAACGGAGACATCTTTTCTAAGGATGGCGTATTGTATCGTAGAACGGGCAACCCGGACACGGGGAATAACCAGCTCCTAGTACCGACGCAGTACAGAAGTCAGATCTTAGAGATGGGGCACTCTCTTCCCTTTAGCGGACATATGGGACAAAACGCCACTATTCAGCGAATAAAAAACCACTATTGGTGGCCAGGAATGAACTCTGACATTGTCAGGTATGTGAAATCCTGCGCCCAGTGCCAACGGGTAGCACCCAAGCACTTGACACCCCCAGTACCTATGGGGCAAATGCCAATAGTAGGGACTCCATTTGAACGAGTTGCTGTCGACATTATTGGTCCCCTGGAAAAGACCAAAAGAAGGAACAGGTTCATCCTGACCTTAGTCGACACTTGCACTATGTGGGCCGACGCTGTACCGCTACCATGCACTAATTCCAAGCATATCGCAGAAGCCCTTGTGCAAATTTTTACACGGTTGGGATTACCTCAACAAGTTTTGACTGACAATGGATCCCAATTCCGTAGCCTGTTAATGGAGGAGATCTTTAAGATCTTGAGGGCCAAACATATCCACACAAGTCCCTACCATCCGGCCGGAAATGGGCTCATGGAACGTTTTAACGGTACCCTCACCATGATGTTACGTAAGCTGGGTCAGGAGAAACAGGAAGACTGGGACCAATATATATCGGCTGCCTTATTCGCCTACCGAGAGGTACCCCAAGCGTCTACGGGTTTTGCGCCAGCTACACTTTTATTTGGCAGACCTATTAAGGGGCCACTAGAAGCCTTACTTCTGTCTTTGACAGACCAAAAGGCTGACGAGACAGTCGTCTCTGCAAGCAAGTATGTATCTGAGCTTAAGGAAAGGCTAAAGCTAGGATGTTATCTAGCTACTACCAACCTTAAGAAAGCCCGCGCTAAAATTACTAAAAGATACAACAAAGCTGCAAAAGAGAGAGAACTACAACCAGGGGAGAAAGTCTTATTGCTACTTCCAACGGGAAGCAATAAACTTCGCATCGGATGGCAAGGACCGTTTACCGTCCTTAAAAAGATCTCACGTACCAATTACAAGATCTCCATCAAAGGAAAGGAGAAGGTCTTCCACATAAATCTGCTAAAGAAATATTTGGAAAGACCGGTGCCATCCTCCGAGCATCTCCTGGCTGTCGCCATAGCAACGGAAGAAGAGGAAGATGATGATGGTTGCATGGAGTATCCATTGCAACCCACAGAATCCTTTAAAGATGTCAAGTTCGGCGACAATCTCTCACCAGAACAACAAACAGAAACCAGGGCTCTACTAAAACAGCACAGTGCAGTCTTAACGGACGTACCTGGTCGAACAAATCTCATTGAATTTGATATGAAATTAACAAACGAGACCCCTGTTCGAACCAGAGTTTACCCCATCCCGTACGCTAAAGCGGATGCACTTCGCGGAGAAATGGACAAGCTGCGTCAGGCAGGAATTATCAGTGAGTCTACATCTCCTTACAGCTCGAGCGTAGTGCTGTTGCAGAAGCCCAATAAGGAAGTTCGGCTGTGCATTGATTACAGGTTGCTAAACGCTGTAACGGAATTCCAGCCCGAACCTCTCCAAACTGTTTCTGAGTTGTTCACCAAGCTCAGCAAAGCAAAGATCTTCTCCAAGATTGACCTCAGCAAAGGTTATTATCAAATACCAGTCAAGGAGGAAATTAAACCTTTGTTAGCTTTCAGCACTAGTGAAGGACATTACACATTTAACGTGATGCCGTTCGGTTTGCATAACGCACCAGGAGTGTTCACCAGGATGATGAAGAAGCTTCTAGAACCTTTGCAAAGTCCCCATATCCATAATTTCATGGATGACATATTAATTGCATCGGAAACCTATGAAGAACATATTGCTACGGTTGCTATGCTCCTCAGGAGACTACAGGAAACGGGTCTCACAGCCAGACCTAGCAAATGTCTCATCGGGTTTGAACAGTTAGACTTCCTGGAGCACACTATTTCTCACGGATGCAGTTGGCCTATTAAGAAGAACGTGGAGAAAATAGTGGCAGCAAAAAGACCCCGAACGAAGAAAGACGTACGTTCCTTCATATCGCTATGTGCATACTATCAGAAGTACATCCAGAACTTCAACGGACTGACGGCACCTCTGACTGACCTCACAAAGAAAGGTTGTCCTGATAAGGTCATATGGGATCAAAAGTGCGAACACGCGTATAGCACTTTGAAAGGACAGTTGTCTGCATACCCCATTTTGAGGTTGCCTGACCTCAAGAAACCTTTTGTACTGAGAGTCGACGCGTCAGGTCAGGGCATCGGGTCAACACTGCTTCAAGCCGATGACAGTGACCTGAACATGCTATTTCCAGTTGCCTATGGCAGTCGGAAATTAAATAAAGCGGAACGGAACTACAGCGTAGTTGAAAGGGAATGTCTTGCTCTGATTGACGGTATCAGACGCCATCATGAGTTTCTCTATGGTACATCTTTCACGGTGCAAACAGACCACGCTCCGTTAGCCTTTCTTGGTGCCAATAAAGAATTTAACGCTAGGATCATGCGTTGGGCCCTCCTTTTAAGCGTTTATTCTTTCAAAGTGGAATATATTCCGGGGAGACAGAATGTCGGGGCTGATTTCCTGAGTAGAAACTGGACTACAGAGGAAGAGGAGGAAGGCGAAGATACCAATCATCCAAAAGTTACCGATCAGGGCAGCTTCATCGTCATAAATCAAACATGAAAACACGTTTTCACGTCTCAAAAGAGGGGACGATTGTGATGGACGAACTCAGCTGACCCGGATTGACCCTGAATTTTGTTGGATGAAAGAGTACGGCCCTTTGTAACGACCCCTTCGTATAGCATCAGTGGCCCCGAATATTGTTGTAATTCTTGTCATACGGGACTTCTTTTCACGTGGATTCATTACCTATGCAACTGTTCCACACAGAGGGCAAACACGTTTGCTGATTGATATGCGGACAGTTTACCTATCGTTCATTCTGGTCATCGCATTGATTTAAGGAGAGATTAAATCACGCCCACTAACATCTCTTGAACAATCATAGGCAGTTATTTTAATTAACTTGGCCAGTGGGGGGCGTTGCCAGAATCAAACAGATAAAGCGACCACGATCAAAGAGACAGACTGAGGGATTTCAGGGGAGACTATCGGCGCTATCAAAGACAGTAGTGGTCCCTGATACGAGACGCAGTTTCTTGCCGCTATTTTCGCGTCTCGGTGTCAACCGCAGAACCGATCGCAGGGAAAGCGAACGGGGAAAGCCGAAACGGGCAGCAGCGAGCGGAGATACGAAGACCAGGGGGCGGCTTCTCCCCTTGATTTGGCGGTCAGATCCCCAAAAGTTCCTGGGATGAAATAAGCTGTCAAGTTTCTCATGTCCCACCCAACTTACATTCCATTTTAGATAAATAGACCATGAAGAATAGACACTTTATCACTCGCTGGCCAGACCTTTACAGAAGCACTAGCTTTATTGAAATCTTGCTATAGATTTTCCCCTGGATTTTATATATATTTGCAGTGAATTCTATTTCTGTGCAAAGCGGTAATATATATTGTGTAAAGTGATCAGTTGTCTAGTTCAGTCATTCTATTTCAATGGATTTTGTGTTAATTTAAATCTATTAAATTAAACCATCTCAATAGCTCCAGTTGTAAATATAATGATCTATCTATTATATTATTTCAAAAGATAATAGATGCTCAAATTAACTTTTAAAGTCGCGAAGGAATTTATAAATTAATAAATTCAGTTAAGTCCTATACTTATAGATGTGTGTTTTTAACCACTAGAATTCGCGCAGTGTTTATTAAATACATAATTAAATACTCGAGTGTATTATAGGCTTAACGGGAAATTTATCGCGCTTGATTTTTCGGTATGTTACATGTCTTTTTCTTTCATACAGAGTGATCGTAACCTGCGGTCCCAGCATAAAGAAAGAATTAAAGAAATCATCTTATAAACTTCCAGACATATTGAAGAAACAATTCTTTTAAATATAATCTTGTGGCGGTCCTTTGCGACCTAGCTGTCAGAATTAAATGAAATAAAGCCCACCCAAGAACATTTAAAAGAACAATCATCAAATTACCATTGCAAACCTGTAAGATAAACTGGAAGGTAATCATCGCCAGTAGCGATATTATAGTTACTGTTTACTGTGAGAGAGTACATATTTTCCTGACTGTGACTGAGCCTAGTTTTTCCTCAATTGGATTTAATAAAACTTTCCGGTCAGTTACTATCATCACGCATTGAAGGAATTTTACCATAGCGGAAGATTAAAAGAGACCACTTCATTTTCACCCCTGTGTCGAACTGTGTCAGTGCCATCCCATAGACTCCTTTTTATATACTAAACCACAAGAACTCTTAGTCTTCAAGTCTTGCGATAAGTGAGAATATTTGTTACCAGCAAAACCTCGCAAAAATCTGGGGAGGGACATCGAAGTACTAGACAGTTTCACATGTCAAGAGAATACTTGCGGTTATATATAATTCTATGGATTGTCTGATGCTGCATTCGGTAAGTGTGTGTGAATATATGAGTGTGGATCCTCACGCGTGTGCATGAATGACAGGAAATTTAATCTTTATCTTTTGTAACCCTTTTGTTAACTTGCTTGCCTGGTAATATAATTTTTCGGTATTTCCTGCATTGTTCCTTAAAAGGGGAGTTGATAATAGGAAATTCATCCAACTAAATAGAAATTAAGCAGCAAGAAGTAACAAAGCATTAACAAAAAATAACTACTCATAGGACAAGGAAAGACAAGGTATTAAAAAAAGGGGACAACAACTCAAAAAAAAACAAATACTAATACAAATTAAAACCAAGTGTAAAGACAATAGTTATCTAGAAACAATACAAAAGAGAAAATAAAATTGACAAATACTAATATAAATAAAAATCAGCAACTGCAAAAGACAACAGTTATTTAAATTGAATACAAAATTAGTAAATAAAATGACACTAAATACCCCAATTATAACCAACTTTCAGGTTGAACAGGGTAGACCAAGATGGAACGAGATGAGGCAACAATGATCAGATGTTGAGTGCCCGATATCCACCCATCAATTCATCAAAACAACAACAACAACGGTTAACTCTGTTTAAAACCCCCCTCCTTTCCATTAGCTTAGTAAAGGGAAGAACAGTTGGGAAGAACAGGTTTTTTTCTATCACCTATACCTAACTTTGTAACACCTCTTTCAGAGTAATTAACTTCACTGTTAGGTTAACGTACCTATGTTCCTGATATTATCTATCTTTGGACTGGGTTTATCTTTGTCTAATAAGCGGGAAGGGCTTAGTCGATACCAATCTTCTTCACCCCTTCCAAACTTGTTATTTGCATTTGTGTACTTATAATAATTTATGTAATACTTGATATTTGTTAGTGATTGATGTTTAAGGTTAATAAAACCACATAAACTCATTTAGTACTGTGTTGGAGATACCCAAAGCCCAAAATTTCCCCTATTTGTTTAATATAGTTTGTATCTACGTCGTCTGTGTGTTTGAAACACCAAATCGGTGTGCGCGCAGATGTGTGTCTGGAAAACTGGCAAATAATTGTTTGACCAGGAGAGCGGAAGAGAAGATTGAGAGAAACGATTTGTCGTAAATAAGTCTGTCTTTACTCTCCTCCAGCACGCTGTGAAGCAACTATTTAATCTCTACATTTTTTATCACTGAGTTTTCCATCGTCATTTTCCACTCTAAACCGGACCACTATTTCTAAGACCCTTTTTCTCTCAAAATAAATTTACGACAATGTTCATTGCTTCTAAATTAATATTTACAGTAGATGTAAGGATGTACGTATACAGAAGCCTTCCTCAACCTTTTTATCTTGAAGGAACCCTTGAAATAATCTTTAGGTGTCAGTTAGCCCCTTGAATATAAATTATTATATCTACAGCTCAAGGTACGTTAGCGTGATCATTAAGTTGTAATTATTATAATCCAATAAAAATTGCTAATCCTTATTGAGTAGAGAATGATTTCTTTTGTGGGTCTGTTTATTTTAGCCAACTTATTAGCCTACTGTTTTTGTGTGGTTCTCACTTCCAGCAAAGGATATCAACTCTTTTGTAAGACAGTAGTGTAGGCAGTGCTGGATTTACATATGGACTGAGCGTGCTGCAGCCCAGGGCCTCATAATCTAGGGGGCCTTTGCCTCCTGCCAAAAAAATTAAAAAATACACCATTAATTTTATTCCATTTGTAATGATAAAAATCAGGGGCGTACCTAAGCCAATAATGTGTAAGCACAAATACAAAATTCAGGAATATATTGATGGATGTGACCAAAGCACACATTCTTGATTCTGCTATATAGGCATAGTTGCTAGTAACATTAAACACGTATGACTGGATAACAGTTACATAAATACGCACTTACTCTTTAGTAAAGTTTGTGGAGGCTTTAACCTTTTGCTTTTCAATTTAGCCAAAAGGAGAAATTGCCGCCATTTCTTGGCAGCTTCGCCAAAATGCGAATCTATTATAGTAAGTTAAATTCCGAAATAAAAACAGTATGAACATTAGAAGAACCTAGAGTAATGTCCCGTGTATTTTGAAATCAAGTGAGGATTCTTTTATACCATTGTGAATCACAATAATATTTAATTTTGACTTTTAGTGTTAAAAAAATGAGTAAGCGATATGAATGTGGTGCTAGTAAACGAAAGCGACAAATGGAACAGAAGGCAATGCTGAAGCATTGAAAGCCAAGCACGTCATATGGCTTTGTACAGCATGCAGAACCAACCTGCATAACCTCTCAGATACACAACATTTATGTTTACAAATAGAAGAAAATAAAATAGACTTCACTGAGCAGTCTGGGCAGACTGATTAACAACCAGTTTATATACAGAATACAGCCTTTCTTCAAGGAGAACTGTTGTCAGTAACTACCACTACAAATACGGAAACTTCTGGAGAAAGTGATAATGAAGTGAGAAGACCTATAGCTAAAGAATTAACACAAGAACATCCCACGAGATAGCTACATTAAAAGAAGCAGTCCAAGCGCATTACGATCTTAAAGACTATGAACAAGCAAACAAGCTCAGCGAAAACCCTAGAATTGCATACACACAAATACCAACTGTTCATGCTACTAGTGATTTCAGAGATAATAATGACGTAGGTTTATGGACGACATTGAATAACGAGGAAAAATCATTCTGGGACCAGCCTTTTACCAATTCGAAGCCAACATACAAAAACCAAGCCCGGTTTTGTTCTAAGAATGTATTCCATTACACTAAAGTAAATGGACAAACCTACCCTCGAGAATGGTTAGAGTATTCTCCCACAAAAGGAAACGTCTACTGTTTTGTGTGCAAACTTTTCTCTAAACAAAAACTACAACTATAGCTTCTACTGGATTCAATGATTGGTATCACGCTTATCTTGTTAAAACCCACGAAAACATATTTAACAAGAAAGTGTGGTCAAACGTTAACATCAAAACTCGAAGAGCAAATCAAAGCAGAGCAGGATTACTGGAGGCCCGTACTTCAGCGAGTTATTGCAGTGATTTCCCTTTTGCCAGAATGTGGCTTTGCATTTAGAGAAGATGATGAAACATTTGATTCTCCAAACAATGGTAACTTTTTTGGATTGTTTGAATTAACTGTCAAATTTGATCCCTTCCTGCATCCACACATAAATCAGTATGGAAGTAAAGGCGCTGGTCAGCCATCGTACTTATCCAAAACTATATGTGAAGAGACCAACGGGCTGATCACCCGTTTGCCAGTCACTTCGATTACGGAAACAACAGCAAATGGATTGATTTGCCGTTGCCCTAAAGACGCCAATAGGCGTGATGGGAAACAATGGCAAAGAAAACCTATCTGCTGTTGCCCTAAGACGCCACTAGGCGTAATGGCCACTGACTGCTTTGCCGGTCGGTGGCTAAGGACGGAAGAAGAAGAAGAAGAATATGTGAAGAGGTTATCCAGTTGATGGCTAATAAAGTTCGAGAAGCAATACTTAGCGACATTAAACAAGCAGGTTATTTTAGTTTATCAGTTGATTCAACCCCTGATGTTTCCCATGTTGATAAACTTACTGTTATTGTTTGATGGGTTTCTCCTAGTGACGGATTACCAGTAGAACGCTTTCTGAGGGTTTTTTTAACTGAAAGATCACATCGGAGAAAGTATGGCTGAGCGGATATTGAACTACTTCAGTGAACTTGAAATTGATTTCAGTAAATGTAGAGGACAATCATATTATAATGCAGCTAATATGGCTGGAAAGTATAACGGAGTTCAACAAAAAATTCTGGAAAGGAACAGGTTTGTAAAGTTTATTCCATGCGCTGGACATTCCCTAAATCTAGTAGGACGAACCTCAGTTGACACGTGTCTGGATGCAATGAATTTGTTTGGTACAATAATTGAGCTTTATTATTTTTTTCTCAGCTTCTACAAAAAGAGGGTCAGTGCTAAAACGTTTCTTGCCTCCAGAGTTAAAAGTTCCTAAGCATTTATCAGACACAAGATGGGAGGCTCACGCCAAAGCTACTGCAGCGATTAGCGAAAATTATGCTAACATTGTTGAAGCCATCAGTCATATTTACAGTGATGAAACTGACACTAGACGACAGGCTGAAAATCTTCTACAAAAAATGGAAGGATTTGAATTCATTTTCTTGCTTCACCTTTGGACACATTTGCTAGACCAATTTCATAAAGTTAGCAAGGTCCTCCAAAGTTCACTTGTGATTTAATTGAGCACACGTGCACAGATTTACAGTTCACTATTGCAGTTCGTATCAAACATTCCGGCTAATTTGGACGAAATTGAACAGCAAGCAAAAATTACTCTAGAGAGTACGAGAACAAAAACAAAGCAATGATGGGGCAGTGTCCGAACCTTTAGACAAACTTTCTCCAAGAGACAGTTTTAGAATAAATTCATTTATTTATGACATGGATGCTCTTGAAGCCAACCTAGACAGAAGAGCAACAGTGTGTAGGAGTGTAGCTGGCAATTTTTCATTTTTGGTGAACCTGCAATCAACCAAGGAACAATTTCATAATGGTGTCGAGATGTTGATGCAAGAGTATCCAAAGGATGTTGACCTCAGTCTAGTCAATGAACACTTGCACTTTCACCGGTACGTCAAACAAGCTCACCCTGAAAAAGAAAATTTCTGCCACCAGGACATGTATCAAATAATATTCCAAGAAAAAATTATTCACACAGCTTTACCAAATGTGGAAACAATTTTCAGATTGTTCCCGTGTTACTAATTTTAATGGTGAAAGATCATTTTCTAGACTTAAAAGGATTAAGAATGATCTGCTGTCAACAATGTCCCAAGATTGGTTGTCTGATCTTAGCACATTCTCTGCATAGAAAAACTGCGACTTACTGATTTTAATGACATAAGTGATAAATTTGCATTTTAAAAAAACTCGAAAGAAACTGTTTTGAGTTTGTATATAGTGTAATGTTTAAATATTGCTATGAATGTTGTGTGTGAACGTCTTCATTAGATCCATACTTTTGTAAACTTATTAAATTTATAAACAATCTTTTTATTAATGCTAAAATTTCAAAAATATTCTATTTTCATTGTGTGGATAAATGTCACAGAACGTCTGAACATGCACTTTTGGGTTCTCTCTCACACCTTCAGATCTACGGCAGTATCATTTCTTTTTCTTCATTGTCTTACCAATCGCTTTTATTTGGCATACATCATGCGTTTTATTTCTTATTACTCTATATGTTGGATCAGTAGAGTGAAGTCTCTAACACTCAACTCCCCTACGGAAGTATCTGCTATGGGACTACCTTTATCTTTTAACACGCAGACGTGTTTACGTTACGCCAGGTGAACTGTAGTATTATCGTAACAATACCCGGTCATTATCACCGGTCAGCGGTAATACGTTTATCGCTTTGAGTCGTCTGCCCCATTAGATAGAAGACAATCCTCGTTACACACAATATGGTCTCGTACGAGGATGAATAGGAATCCAACATTGTTTGTCTGAGCGGCCGGCTACCGCTTTTGTTTGACTGTCTGGAGAAGGCACGAAAACACTGGCGATAATGAGATAATAGTTTCACAGGACCATATCTGTGTGTGATTGTAGCAGACAAACTGACTGGCGAGTCAGTATTTGATGGTAGCATCTGGCCATCAAAATAGTTCACAAATTCGTTTGTGAGAGTGCACTAGATGTCACCGGAAATATTACGTCTCTTTATAAAGAGGTTTCGCGTTGGAATATTAAATGTAATATTTTAAACACGCGGGGGAGATTATGAATTAAAACACCCCATCTCACACGGTGCTAAAAAGCTTACGATTGGATTGAAGTGAAAGCCGGAATAAACATTGAATTTCATTGGAAATGTCGGCGGAAGTACCACCTGTGATTTGAACTGAGAAGTGCTAAATATAATCTAGCAAACTCAGAGAAACAGAACAGACAGCTTCTCAACTTCAAACATGCAACTCATAAAAAGCCAGAAAGAGAAGGATCGGAACTTGAATTCTATACTTGTGACATCAAAGTATTTGGGAAACTTGAAACCTTAAAAAGTAAGCCCGCCTTTATAAATAAAGAGACTGAAAAACTTAAAAGACCAGGACTTAAAATACGAAGACTGGAACCCAAAATAATTGGATCACCCGTCATAAGAGAAACTTTCCCAGACCAAGTGTTCCGCAGATTCACCCGTTATAAAAGGGATTCAAAATTTCCAGACCAAGTGGTTTGAGAGCAGATAACATAAATTGCTTCTGTCCATTCTAACCTTTGTGCGGAGATTGTGTACTGTATTTCGAAAACGTTGGGGTAAGTGTAACAATTGTTTTACAAATGTAAATTTGACATGTTTTCTTGTTAAGTGTTAAGTGGTTATATATATATATATATATATATATATATATATATATATATATATATATATATATATATATATATATATATATATATATATATATATATATATACACGCATATATATGTGTGTGTTTGTGTGACCGTGGATTTTGTGGAAGGGATGTAAATCCGCCTATCACTTGAGATAAGGGAAACAATCCCAGGACTTTCTTTGTAGGGGTTCTTCTGGGGAAGACTGGTTATACACCAGAGGTGTTGCTTCCAGAAGAGAGAAACAACCCAGGTAATTAAGAGAACTCGTAAGTGCCGTAACGGATTTAGTATTGATCTTGAAGGGGTGGTAAGTAATTAGCAACTCGAACAGTCAATGGAAACTTTCAATGGTGCAGAGCATTTGATAAGTTCAAATGGTTATAAAAGATGTTATTTATTTTCGTTTCGTATTTCAAGTAAATAGTGGCAGCTCGAGATAAATTTCTGGTGGGGAGGAAAATGAAAACTGCCAGCTTTAGCCTCCAAGGCGAAAGGCTTATGGCACCTCAATACTATAGTCGTTTTATGATCTGTGGAAATCCTAGCGAAATAAAATACGATTCGAGACTTCAATCAAAACTAGATCGAACTTACTTCAAGTGGAATGAACCACTCACATAATCGTGGCAGGGGTTAGCGCTGGTTCACTAACTTTCCTGGTCGGTAGGAGATCTCTAGACAAAACGTAGGAGTCAAGGGCTTTTGTTCAATAGTAGTCGTAGCGCCAAGTTGCTCCAAACCTAAACTAAAGAACTTTTTTTTATTTTTTTTATTTTTAAAAAAACCTTTATTGGGTCTATGATTTTGAACATCAATGTTATTTACAAAGATTTGTACAAATAAAATGTATGGTGCAAAACTACTCCTCCCCCTCCCCCCCCATCCCCCCAGTAAATAATAACAACAAGCAATCCATATTGTATAACAAGTCAAAAACAAAAGGACATAGAAATTATTTCACCAAAAAGATCCCAACAATATCCCAAAACAATCAAAGGCAAAATTATAGGATGTTAAAACAGAATGTAAATGAGGCTACAAAAGCTCTATGCACATCGACACCCTACCATGAGATGATTAGTGAAGGCATAAATGATAAATGATATTTACATTGCTTGATATTTACAGAAGTATTTATAAATAAAGTTACTTGCTTTACATTGTATAGTCAAACAACAAAGTATTTAAAGAAATTCCACAACAAGAAATATTTTTAAAGTTGTTCTGTTATGCTTTGTGTTATTTATTCGTATATCTGTGAAAATATTCTACTGTCATAATGTATGCCGTCATTTACTGCCCTATTTCTACATATCCACACTAAGTATCTAAATTCTGCTAATAAAGTTAAAAGTTTAAGTTCTGTCTGTCTCGGTAACGTAGGTAAAATATTCAACATGACCACTTGGTATATGTTGAGTGAATGCGGTGTTTTGGAAGTTATTAGTGTTCTTAGTTTGTTTATTGTATGGACCACTGTTCTACATGTGTAAAACAAGTGGTCTTCTGTTTCTATTGCATTGTTACTACACAGTTTACACCTTGGTGGCGCCTTGCCTGCTTTCATTGCTGAATGCTTGCTCATGATAGGTGTTAAACCGTACAGTAACCTGAATGTAACTTGTTTGGCTTGTGGCTTGACGTCTATTGCATGAATGTTTGTGAAGCTTTGTGTGTAGTCTGTTATGAAAAGGTTGTACCCTCGTTTTATCCGTGTGCCTAAAAAAGATTCTTGTGCCCCTACCAGGAGTTTGTATATAAGTTTAGTGTCTTGTTTAACTAATTGTTCGTTCCCTTTTAAGTTTTGTAAACATATTCTGTAGAAGAGTGGTGGGGTACCAAAAAGATGCGGTTGTTTATTGTCTGGTTTACATAGTTTGAGTATTCTAAGTCCAATATAATAGTGTGCTAAGGGGTACAAACTTGGGTTCTTAATTACCTCTCCTATATATTTAATCCTTAGGGCTTTAATTTTAGTGGTGATATCTTGCAGAGCTATCCCCCCCCCCCCCCCACCCCCCCGTGCTTAGGTTGTATTAGGGTTACGTGTTTAATACTTTTGAAAGTGCCCCTAAAAATGAAATCCCTAATCAGTACATTAAATTTAGTTACAATTGATTTTGGTATGATTTGAATATTAGCTGTATATATAATTTTAGGCATAATGAAACAGTTCACTATGATACTTCTCCCAAAAATGGTAGCTGTCTTGTATTTATATTTCTCTAACGTGTTTTGAATTTTATCTACTAACTTTACCCATGTCTCTGTATTGGGGTCATGGGGGTTACAAGAATAGTTTATTCCATAAATTTTGATTCTGTTAACTTGCGTTAACTGAAAAGGGAAATCTGTTTTATTTGCCCATTTACCTAATCCCATTAAACTAGATTTTTGAATATTTAGTTTGGATTCGTTAGCGTATCCAAACTCTGTAAAGGTTTCTAATATCTTTCTTATGGAATCCACAGTTGCTGGAAGGAATACAGTATCATCAGCATACGCTAATGATTTTCTTTTCCCTTTCCCGGGTATAAAAGTCCCCGTGATGTTTACATCTTGTCTTATTTTTTCAAGCACTGGTTCTAATGTTAATACATATAACAGAGGAGACAAAGGGCAACCCTGTCTCACTGATCTTGTCAGCTTAATTGGGTCAGTTAAACTATGATTAATCAAAATTTTACTATGGGGTTTTTTATATAATATTTCTATCCATGTTCTAAAGTATCCACCTATGTTGTTTGCTTGTAAAGTTTTATGTAGGAAGGAATGTGATACTCTGTCAAAGGCTTTTTCCTGATCTAATGATAGTATTGCACTTTGACACTGTCTATCGTGCGTGTATGTAATCAAATCTCTTATGAAGTGTGTATGTCTACTAATGTTCCTACCATGTACACTGCATTGTTGGTCAGCGTGTATCAAGTTCTGCATGAATAATTTAAGTTTCAGAGTGAGAGCTTTGGCCAAGATTTTATAATCAGTGTTTAAAAGCGAAATAGGCCTGTAATTTTTGATTGACTTTCTGTCAGCATTATCTTTAGGTATTAAGGTGATAAAAGATTCATTTAAACTATTCGGAAGCTCTCCTTTCTGGAAGGCTTCTTCAAACACTTTAATTAAAAGGGGGCCTAAAATTGGGAAAAAGGAAAGGTAAAATTCTGCCGTTAACCCATCTGGGCCGGGCGATTTATTTTTCTGGAAAGTACTGATCGCTTCCCTTAAGTTTTCTAAAGTTAAAGTTTCGTCTAATTTCTTGCTCTCATCATCACTTAAACGTTTTGTGTAGTGTAGAAATTTCTCCTGTATGTTTACGTTAGTTGGTTCTTTAGCGTATAATTTTGTGTAATATTCAAAAAAAGCGTGTCTAATATTAATGTCTTCTGTCTGTTGTTTCCCATTCATGTCAAATATTTCTTGAATCTGCCTACTGTGCTGTACATTTTGTTCAATCGCTAAATACTGTCTACTGGGTGTTTCTTGTGTAATAGTATTTAATTTTGACCTAAGGAGAGCTCCTTGGTATATGTGTTGTTTGTACAGGTCTAACTGCCCTTCTAAAGTATGAATGTGTGGGTTAGATTTGTCTATCTGCTTAGTTAAACTTATTGCGTCTTCCAATATATTTTGTTCCCTCTTAAAAGCCCTGTGTATTGTTGTTGCTAAAGTCTGTGTTCTGTCCCTTATTGTGTTTTTTAGCAGGTCCCAATATTCTGCAATGTTGTTATTAGGGATATCCTGTGTGTAGCCCTGAATGAGTTGTGTCATTGTATCTGTGAAGAAGGTATTCGTTAGCAAGTTATTGTTGAATTTCCAATGCGGGGATCTCTTTAATTTTGTAAATGTGTGTCCCGTACTTAAAACTGTGTATACTTTTGTCAAGAATGGGTTGTAAGTGTCGTATTGATAGGGGTATTTGAATTTTCTTTATCTGAGATACGGGGCCCCGGGAATTACTGTCTAAACTAGCCAAAACACAGTTAAAATCTCCCCCTAACACTATTTTAGTTCCTTTATAGTACCTATCTATAGTGTCGTGCAGTCCGTCGTAAAATTTAGGTTGGTCAGTGTATATTGCGGGTGCGTATATATTAATGAGCGTGTGCGTGTCCTGTTTGTTGTGTTTGTTTTGTATTTGTATAATGAAAATTCTGCCACCATTGTCAGTTCTATAATGTACCGTGTCCCAATCTTCGTTAATTTGTAAGATGGCGACACTACTATGCCCGGGGCCTAGGGCGAACCAGCCATGTTTAAGTCCTAATCTAGTTACAATCCGACTGGCAGAAAAGTCGGACGTAACCCCTGTCTGTTGGAAGAACAAAAAATCAGGTTTATCTTTTTTAATTAGTTTGATAATGTGCTCTAGCTTATTCCTCAAACCATTGATATTGAGGGATATTAGAACTAGGCTGCTTGACAAAGTGGTATCTGAGGGTTGGCCACTTGTTGCAAACTGTCTACCTGGCAAAGTGGCAGAGTGGCCACTTGCCATATCTAAACTACAAGGCAATGTAGTGGTCTGGGGCTGGCTACATGCCATAGATGAATTACTCGGTAGCAAAGTACTATCTAAAGATTTATCACATGTTGTAATGGGTGTACCTGTTCCACGTAGTTTACTCGACAGAGCGGTGCATAAGGGCTGACCGTTATCTGTCATTACTAAACCACTCAACACATTCATGTTTGCACTTCTTGACAAAGCGGTGCATAAGGGCTGACCGTTGTCTGTAAAATGACTACTCGACACATTAGTGACTGGTCGCTGGCTAAAGGTCGTTGTGCCCTGCTGATTAGGGCCCAACGCAGGCAACGCTGCGTTGTCAGTCCCTCTCGCCCTGACAGGGGGGAGGGTTGGTTGCCTAATTAAAACTGTGCGCATTTTAAAAGTGTAAATGTGTGTGCCGTGTTATGTAAAAACTAAACAGCAAAAAACTATTTACAATCAACACAACTCTTAAAATACACTGTAAAAAACACCTAAACTATAGTTATTTATATCATTTACTTTTAAAATTACATTGCTTTTTGCGAATTTCTTTCTTGCCGACTTTAAAGAGTGCATTCTCCCACGCATTGGTATATTTTTGTCCACCACGTCAGTACACTCACAAAGGGGGGGGGGGTGACCACGGGATGCATCCTGACCTCACATGCACCATTTGTCATCTGCCATCTGGAGCACACACCTCTTGCTCGCTTGACGCTGGACATCTTACGCTGGGTCCCCGCGCAGGGAAAAAAGACTCGTGGGTGTAAGCTCATGCGTTTACTGGTTCAAACTCCTGCCCGTCTATAAATATACTGGCTTGTGGCATCATCAAGTCAATGTCTTCTGTCATGCTCGCCCAGGTGAGTTGGGGTTCTTCTAGCGTCGCCTCTTCCTCCATCTGATACGCCTCTGTCATATCGGGGTACTCTTTATCTTCGGACTCAGTTTGCTTCGGCTCATCAATTGTTGGTGTTGACACGCTCCTGGGGGAGGGTTCTGATGTCGACGCCTTGGGCGATGGGGGCAAGGTTTTTTTGCTGGGGGAGTTTAACCTCACCTCCTTCGTCTTTACAGCCCTTGTTGCCTGCAATAGCATCCTCTTCCTGTTCTTCGCATTCCTTCTAGACAGCACATCTGTAAATTCTGCTTCTTTGTTCTTCTCACTTTCAGACTCCGATTCAGTATTTTCTGGGGCGGGGGAGTCAGTTGCCCTACTCTGCTCCGCTGGAGTTTTGTCTGCCACTGCCTCTTCTTCTCTTGTTTGTTTGGCTTGAGTGGGGGCCGCCCGCTTATTACCCATATAATATTTCCTTCCATATTTACCCCTAACCCCCATACTACTCCTACAAACCAATCATCCAACATCCACAACAACACACTATACCCAACCTCCTCTCACCACCACCCTCAATCAAACATAATTCTTACACCCTATCTTCAACCCAATTCCTAAACAATACCCTTTTCACTACAAATCCCTTACCACATATTCAATTCCCACACACTCCAAATCCCATACTTCCAATCACTATTCAATACATCTCATCCCTCCTAACCCTATTCTACCCCCACCCTTTACCCTCCCCCATACACTATATAAAAATTCCCATCCCCACCACCCCCACCATCCTTCCATCCCTTCACACTACCCCCTCCACCTATCACACATTCCATATTTTCTTACCCCCCTACCCAACACCCCCCTATACCATTAAATATCCTTCACCACCAACCCCCAAACCACCATACAAACAAACCCAACATTCCCCACTTATATCCCAAAAACAAACACAATAACACCCCCCCAACTCCCCCCCCCCCCCTACCTCAACTCACTCACCCCTCACCCCACCCTCAAACCAAAATACCTACTCCTTTCCCTCCCCTACTTCAACCCTTTCCAAAAACTAACACACTACTACTACTCTCATTAATCACCCCCCCCACCCCCACCCTCCCTCCCACATCATTAAATCCACACTAAATCTCACCCATAACCCTCACATCATTAACCACCTCATCCACCTACAAACACATTAATTATCACATCACTCCTCTTCCTACAAAAACAATTCTAACCTTCCCTTCCAAAACCATCAATTAAATTTTTACTTATTCCATATCCC
>JAMPIV010006889.1:0-186909 GCA_024509875.1 Oreohelix idahoensis | reverse complement strand
GGAAATACCAGGACTGAACATCAGTGGAAGATCAATAAACAACCTTAGATATGCAGATGATACCGTGTTGTTAGCTGAAAGCGAACAGGAGTTACAAGAACTAGTGAAGCAAGTGAACAGTATAAGTCATGAATATGGACTCGACATTAATATTGAGAAAACTAAAACTATGATAATTAGCAAAACAGACGATAAACCCACATTAAAGATAAGCGTAAATGGGAAAATCCAGGAACAAGTCAAGAGCTACGTATATCTTGGTCATATAATAACAGAAGATGGCAGATGTGAAACAGAAATCAAGAAGAGAATAGGAATGGCCAAAGCTACATTCAACAACATGAAACATATACTGACATCCAAACAGTTATCTCATAAATTAAAACTGAGAATCATAAAGTGTTATATATATTCTGCATTTCTGTATGGTGCAGAAACATGGACGACGAATAAGCATTTGGAAGAAAGAATTGAGGCTCTTGAAATGTGGATATATAGAAGAATGGGGCGTATCTCATGGAAAGAGATGAAAACAAATAAGGAGGTCCTAGAAAATCTAGGTATGAAAAGAGAACTAATGAGAGAGGTCAAAGTTCGGCAGCTAAAATACTTTGGCCACATAAAAAGGCATAACACCTTGCAGAAGACCATAACAGAAGGGAGAGTTGAAGGTAAACGTGCAAGGGGAAGACAGCGCTATAAGTGGGAAGATAACATCAAGAGATGGACGGGAAAGAGTCTATCAGAGTGTACCACCAAGACAAGAGACAGAAGACGTTGGAGATCCATTACAGCCAACCTCCGTTGTGGAGATGGCAACTGATGATGATGAATTCTCTGTCTTTTTCTTGTTGAGCTAATTCTTTATCTTTCTGCTCTCTGTCTTTTTCTTGTTGAGCCATAGTCAATCGTTCTAATTCCAATTTCATGGATATTTCTTTTTCCTTCAATTCCCTCTCTTGGGTTAATTCAAATCTCCTAAGCTCATCAGCTCGTTTAGTCATTTCGCGCTGTTCCATTCTTTCCAGACGCGATAAATATTCATCATATTTTGTATCTGCAAAACTTTGTAGTTCCGCCCCTGATTTTCCATAACTTTTCCCAATATCAATGAATTCCTGTAGTGTAGACATGATAATAGGTTTCTGAGTACCTTCAATAGTCTATAATATACACTAGGATTATAGAACTCGATATAATATGTACATGAATATATTAATCAATAACAAACAAGTTACAAGAACATGTGACAAAGACAGTGAAAACAATCAAATGATTTACAATGAAATGATTTTTCAATTATACAACAACACTTTACACTTATAAAGTAAATAAAGAAGACTTATAAACAGTAATCAGTAAAAGAAAGAAAAGAATTTACATTACAAAAATATAACAAGACAAGTCGTCTTAGACAAACGTGTAGACAAAGAAGTTTTAGATCACACACGACAACGATTGTCAACAGTACTGAAAGTAGGTTATGTAAATAAAGAGGACGTAATTCAATTGACGAAACTGCTAATCACACAAAATATGGTTATAATACTAACTGAAGAAACATTTATTCCCTGACTCAAAAGAAAAAATATAATCAGTCAGATCCTCAGTTAGTAAAATAAGCATGCAAATCTAATAGAAGTTAACATTCACTGAAGCTTTCCTGGGAAAATTCCAGTCAATATTAAACAATACGAATATACGAATATACGAAAAACATGAATGGGGAAACACAGATGATAGTAAAAAAGTAAGTCAAGTGATGATGAACTGTAGACCAAAGATAATACAAGGACAATATGATAATGTTCAAGCGCTCTAGTAAAAATCAAGAACTTATCTGTTTAGTTGTCCCTCTGAGAAATACATGAATGCATGTAATTCTAAAGCTAGTTCCGCAACTTGTCTTCAACAGCTGAGGTCCATTGATGGTAGACCTTGACCTTCGCAGTAGGGAACCGTTTGAAAGTCTTGCTTCGGTCTTCGAACGTAGTTTCTTCAAACGATCTGCGTCGCAGCTTCAGATGACTTTGATGAAGAGATACATTCTCCACTGGTTCAGGTTCTTGAGTGGAAGATTACCGTTCTATATGCGTGAATCAGTCTCTTTGATGGAAGAAAAATTTCAGATTCTCAAGCAATGTTGTCTGCTAGCGTTGACGGCATCGATGTAGTGACGTCACTTTCTGTCCTGCGCATTTCAGTTGCCGGTTAGGCTTGAAAGAATGATTTTGTCTTCATAACGTTCATCATCAGTTTGACTTTATTCAATACTTGAAGGGGAGGATCCAGTATTCACGAAATCCAGACACCTTCTGACACCAGAATGTTACGGGCTTCTCGGGATCCCAGTATGTTCTGGGTGCTTCGATGACTTCTAGTATTTGAGGATGACCAAGTTATTATATTCGTATTCAGTTTATAGAGTCAAAGTCCCTCGGGTTCTTATCACTTTTGTAGGATTCCGTAATACTGTTCGTTGGTATCGATAATGTCTGCTTAACCCTTGTGATTCATTATGTGCTGAATGTGTTTCATATTAAATTCGACCCTTGACTGACCTGTATTAGTCTCTTGTCTTATTAATTATATTGGCAGTGTGAGATGCAGCGTGTTAAGACATTAATCATCACTGGTCATGATCAGTTGAGGATGAATAGCATTTAACTCAACTCCGAATACGATAGTTGATAACACTGTGATTTTGACGACTCAAAATATTTAATTAGTTATTTCATACCATGAGCAGACACCAACTACATGGGAACAAAAGTCACATCACATTCATGTACGATCTGTAAGAGTTCTCATTATTTCATAAGCACATGTTCACAATCTCTATCTAGAGTCCTGGTTAGAGGTCAGTTCCTTTTTAACGGCCAATGTCCTTTGGCATAAATTCAGAGGCTAACTAGACTTAACTATCCTGCTAGTCAGCAATACACTTATTATGCTAGGCTTACGTCTACTGCTAGTCGTTTAATATCCGTTACACTAGGCTTACGCTTGCCGCTAGCTGTACAATATCCATCTATACTAGTCTTACGCTATTGCTAGTAACATAATGTTCCTTTGGCATACCACGCCAGGCTAATCTGCCATAATTATGCAAACTGCGTTATTCCTACTACGACTTACGTTTGGTTCAAGAAATACACTGCTCAAATGGCTTCCCAGCCACACAATTAAAAAGTGGACTACGCCACACACTTTCCAGTGGTTATACCACACAATATAAGTGGCAATGGCCACACTTCTAAAACACACTGCCGTTCGGGTCAAAACCCACAAGTCGAATGTCCTTACAAAGACACACGCGTCATGCATAGAGATATGCATACTACGTCGTTAATATATATTCAATTGCGATGTTCCACGGTGCAGCAATCCGAGTTGGCCAAACTCAAATGCTTGCACACATGCAACAATCATCGACATCGGTCGATGAGATATATCTCTATTCGTTTGAGGTGTTCCATGATACAGCCATTCGGATCGTCGACAAATCCAAATGTCTGTAAGCATGAAACAATCATCGACATCAGTCGCGGAGATATAATCATTTGAGGAATGCGCCATGCTGCAGACATGAAGCACTGGCGCTCTCTTCCAAACCTCTACACCTCACGGTAGAAGGGGAACGACTAAGTAAGTAAGTCAGGTGGGTAAATTTCTCTGGATAAATCCTCGCCACAACAAAGTGGTCTGAAATCGGGTAGTGTTAAGTTTGATATTTTCGCCACAGCGGGCTGAATGTAATGAAAATGGAAAAAATAAATCTGGGTAGCTATATGTCCAGTTATAGTTATTCTTATTGTCATATGTTGGTACTCTCTCTCTCTCTCTCTCTCTCTCTCTGGGTGAAACAAGAGGGCCGAACAGGTCAACCTCGAAGACCCAATATTACATAAGAATGTTTTTGGTACTATTTGACTTAGACCCCTTTACTCAGATTAAGGCCGCTGGTAGGTTTGGTTTGTGATCCGTACTAGATTTAGGAAGAAAATACAAAACATTTTAACCACAATATCAGTATTCTATCCTAACCAGCGGATAGGTATAATCTATTATCCATTCGGTTATTAAATTTGATTAAAACCCACAAGTGTCTAACTTATCTTATCGTTTTTAACCCGTGAAATAAGCGCTAGTCATTTACAAAATTACACCTAATGAATTAGAAATAAATAAATAAATAAATAAATAAATAAATAAATATATATATATATATATATATATATATATATATATATATATATATATATATATATATATATATATATATATATATATATATATATATCGTCAGTACTCAATCGCCTAGTGCATTTGCTAGTCAATTAAAACATCTCTTTCTGGGCGATAGCGAGTAATTAAATTTTACGTTACAGCTGGAAAAATTTGCTATATGTGTATTTTAATATGCTAGCCAATTAACACAGTAAATCCTAGTGAAATATAATGACGAACTTTAACAATTAAATCACTCACGTGCTAGTATATATATATATATTTACCGCAACACAGAAAATGGACCTATCTCCAACGAAATACTAAGTAATCCACTTTGTACAATGGCTCTAAAATTCGAGCTAGATATTCCGAAAATTTCTGATGCGACTAGATAATTGATTTTAAAGGATGGGGTATTTATGTAAAATATGTCTTATTTCGCTAGCTAGTGCGAGATATCGCACCTTAGCCCGCATTTTGGGAAAATCTACGGTTCGATACCCAAATTAAAGCTTTTTTTCTCACCTATGCCGACAACACAGACGTCTCTAACGCGCAGACCGTCATTTGATCTCGTCTATCTCTGTAGCTAATTACGTCCCCTGGGATCACGAACAAACGGATGAGGTCGGTAACTGTGGTTATCGCCCCTTTCTTTTTCTTCATTCGCTTGTCCCCCTGAGAAAATGTAATCATCAAAGGTACCTCTTCTATCGCCTTTGATTCTATCAATAGACGACTCGTTTTCTTTCTACGCGCGTTCTTTGTCTGATCTGACACTATTCAACGATTGCCCAATCGCTCGCGTGATAATTCAGTTAACGGCTCTTACTCGCTGGCTGTTACCTGTCCGGTCGTGGACTAGTAATGGCCTGTTTCTAAACACTCACTAGTGCCTGTAAGACGTAGAGAAAAAAGAAAATAGGCGTGACTAAAATATGAGTTAAACAGATATCGAAGTGCATGGGTTCTGCGTTAACAAAACGTGAGCACTAATAAGGAAGCAAAGGTGGGAAACCAGGTGGGGGGCCAAAGACGTGCGGATTCATGTAATCTATTTTACATAACCTGTACCACCAGTCAAGGAGGAAATAAAACCCCTGCTAGCTTTTAGCACCAGTGAAGGACACTATACTTTCAACGTTATGCCTTTCGGTTTGCACAACGCACCAGGAGTCTTCACCACGATGATGAGAAAGCTTTTAGAACCCTTGCAATGTCCACATATCCACAATTTAATGGACGATATACTGATTGCAACGAAAACTACGAAGAACTTATTGCTACGGTCGCTATGCTCCTCAGGAGACTAAAGGAAGCTGGTCTAACAGCCAGTCCTAGCAAATGTTTAATCGGCTTTGAAAAGCTAGACTTCCTGGGGGATACCATTTCTCAAGGTTGTATGTGGCCAGTTGCCAAAAACATCGAGAAAATACGTGCAGCAAAGAGGCCTAAAACAAAGAGAGATATACGTTTCTTTATTTCACTGTGCGCATACTATCAAAAGTTCATTAAAAACTGCAATGGTCTGACAGCACCTCTTACTGACCTCACCAAGAAGGGAAAACCCGAAAAGGTGTTTAGACTCCAGAGTGTGAGAACGCTTACGTCACTCTCGAGGAACAACTGTCCAAATACCCCATTTTACGGTTACCCGACTTGACAAAACCTTTCGTCTTGCGCGTAGACGCCAGCGGACAGGGTATCGGATCGACGCTGTTGCAGGCAGACGAAAAACACCCGAACCTGTTATTTCCAGTGGCCTATGGCAGCCGAAAACTCAACACAACAGAAAGGAATTATTCGACCGTGAAGAGGGAATGTTTAGCACTCGTGAATGGAATCAGGAGGCACCATGAATATCTGTATGGAGTTTCGTTCACAGTGCAAACGGACCATGCTCCATTGGCATTCCTAGCAGCCAATAAGGACTTTAACACGAAGATTATGCGTTGGGCTCTGCTGCTAAGCGTGTACTCGTTCAAAGTACAATACATACCAGGAAAAGAAAATGTAGGAGCGGATTTTATGAGTCGAAATTGGAGCATGGAGGAGGAGGATGCAATTGAAGATAGCAATCACTCGGAAGCTACGGATGACAGTAGCTCTATTTCCATAAATGAGACATGAAAGGGTTTCATATCTTCAAGCCCGGTCGAACTGTGACGTATATGTAAATATAGCCTCAGCAATCCTACAGTAATCCGATCACCTTTGCTTCCCCATTTAGTGTTTATAATTTTGCTACGCGAAAACCACGAATTTCGCTGTCTGTCTGACTCATATTTTGAAGCCACGCCTATTTTTCCTGTTTCACATGCGCTGATGAGTGTTTACCATCTTTCGCACCCGCCAGTCTTAACAGGGGAGCGAGTCACGTTTGTTTACCTGAGTTTCTCACGCGAGCTGATTTGCCAATTATCGGTCATTAGACAGTTGCGCGGAGAAATAACGGACTGTTTGAAGTAGATACAGGGGCGATAATATTTTCCCGACCACCTTTGATGTACGTGCATTTCAGGGGACGTAAAGCTTTGATCTGCGGAAACGGACGGAAATCTAAAAGGGGCCCGTTCGCATGGCCCATGTCTTTTGATGTCGTTCGGCATCGCGAGTAGAGCGAAGGGTAAAATCCTTTATCTCGGAAACAAAGTTCCTTGATTTTCCCTGCTATGCCGAAGGTATGAATTGTCACATCCTTTAGAGATAATTACACAAAATCTGTACATATACGGCGTTCTCTCCAAGTCAGTTATCAGGTCTCAGAAAATTTTGGATAATCTGAACGCGTACGCTAGAACCTATGTGAAATAGTGCGTTAATCGCCTTCGTGGAGATTAATTCTGTTTTCTGTACCGGATCAAAACAAGCGGCCAGCGGTTTCCTATTGTGGTCCTTTATCAGTTACTGAAGGAGTAATGGTTGTCGTTTTCCTTGGCGTTCGTCCCTATAATCGGCACTCACCCCAGAGCAAGCCGATAGGATTTATCATCATCATCTTAATTAACAGTTTTTAGCAACCAGATGTTTTCTCTAGCTATGTAGTGAAATTGACAGAGATACAACGGTAAAATACTCAAAAGATAACATTTAAGGATAAAAACATAATGCGTAGGCTGCTGATGTACATGATCGCCTAGACCGCGGGTCATCACCCTCCATAAAATTGACTTGCTAGACAGGAGGGGAACGGCGGATCAAAAGAAAAAAAAAATATGACTGGAAAGGCTAAGGAGACGCAATGGTGGGGGGGGGGGGGGGGGGGGTGGGGGGGGGAAAAAAAAAATTCACGTCCCCCAAATTGACACGAGGTACGGAATTGGACGTTTTGCGATACCAAGCCTTGATTTGAATTCAGCGGCTAAAACGCAGATGTTAGGAATATTACAAAAAATTTAAAAAGTAAGTTTTCTTAATATTAATGTTAGGAATATAAAAATTAGCTGGCCGGATGGCCTATTCTGAGCAATGAAATAATATGATCTTAATTTTACAAACGGATAGATAATATTGAAGATAATGACAAAAGACAGTGTAGTTTACATCATCGACAGACTGCCTTGAATAAAAAGTGTCGTTATTTGCACACAAAAACACGACCTTGGGAACAGGTGTTCAAAGTTACTTATTATGGAGGAGAGGGTTTTTGAGCGGTAGCTGTGTCTAAATATAACTTTTTACGACAAAATTTTAAGGGGGGAGAAAGGTTGCTTCAAAAATCAAGCACATTTTTTTTAGAAACACAAGTAGAGACGGACAGACTAACAGATAACCATCCATACTTGACTGAAGCATGACTGAAATGACTTTAGTGTAGAAATTTGAAATTTAAAGTACAACTAGGCAGTGATTGGCCACAGACAATCATATCATTAGCGCTCAGACGCGAAAGTGGGGTCATTCTTCAATAATTGTTCAGTGTTAGACACAGATTTTAAAGTGTGGTGTTTTCCCATATGAAAGACAGTGAATAAATTTAGGGACGCCATACTATAGCCAGCAGCTCAGCTGAGTTTTGCTAGCAATTCTGTGTTATGTATTCATAATCTGGTAAGATTGAAATTATTTCTTTATATATTTTGAATATTGTTTCATGTTCGAGTGATTTGATACTGCCATATCAAAATCTAGCCTTACAAACAAATAGGGATTTGCTCTAGACCCCCCGCCCAAGTCAGGGTCTAGGGACCAACAAGGTACATAAACTACAGCAAGGATTATGCAAGATAGATCAAGCGTTGAAACAGGTTACCTATCTTCTTTTAGGGCCGACAACTAATAAATATTTTTCAGAATCTATGGTCTGGGAGGATCTGTCTGATGTAGGCCCACCATGGTAACTGTGCTGTTTGGTCAGAGAGATCTGACCTGTCTGTATGATGTGGTTGTTGTGTCAGTGTGGTGTCCAGACGTGGGTATAGAATAGATTTTGACACATAGCCCATACTTTGATTGCAGAGCTGTGAGTTTTCTATCGACAACAAAGCAGAGTCTATTCGGTGGGTGACTTTACTCGAGTGTATCTGTGCAGTTCTTGTGACAGAGACCACCATTATTGCCCGCCAGCACGGAGAGGTGGGACCGCAAGTTTTCAGCACCAGAGCTACAAAAAGATGAGTGAGCCTCTGGTCTGCTGGACATTCACCAACTATTGGTAGTGACTAATATCCCCGTAAAAATTCCCACCATTTTCTGGACATTGTGTAGTCAATATAGACAGGTGTGATGAGGCCACCCCAACAGCACAAACAGTAAATATCCTCCCAAAGAGATGACTACTCGAACTTTTTTTAATAAAACTAACTAGTCTAGTACTTAAATAGGTACGCTCTTGCATTTATTATGTAACATTCCATGCATTTTTTTTTTCATAAATTTTCAATCCTTCTTTTAAAACAAGTTCTGGTCACATAAAACTTGATCCAGAACCAATAAATGTAATATAATTATATCAAAAACTTTATACACGTGAGTTAGTTCAGTGTATTTTAACACTTGTTAATCTTATTAGTCTTCTTAAATGTCTGTGGGTGTATTTATAACTAACACACCACATTACACATCATTACCCTAGACACTTTACGTAGCCACATTCATTAAGAAAAAAAAAAATTAAGTGTGAGGTCGTAGTGGTAGCAAGAAAGGCCTTCTGATAATTCTCAACTACATTTTATCTCAGGAGCCTTCACAGCTGGCCTCATACAAGTTACATGTAGTAATAACACCATCATACAATACCATCAACACCACTACATAAATTGGGGTCTTGTCCAGGGATAATTAGCCCAACAGTAAAATTAAGATCTCCTGGTGGGAGAAATAAAAGTAGGGAAATAAATTGTAAAATTTCCTTTAAAATTAAAAGTGTCCCTGCAGATAAAAGTTGGTGAATCTTCACAGCCAGTAATAATTAATTAGTTAACTGGTTAGTTAGATTATAGTCATAAGAAGTACTTAGTGTATTTACTGGTTAGAGATTTAGCTTGTATATTATTATATTGTCTGAAAAGTATGGCTGAGCTAGCAAAGTTCCGATCAGCTGCTGTGCTCACGGCGAAGGAGATGGGAATGGATGGTCAAATTTTAATTCAATACGTAACGGCTGAATGTGATAAATATATTGAACGGGAAGAAAGGAGGTTAGCTGAAGAGAAGAGGTTAGAGGCTGATAGAGACATTAAGAGGCTGCAGATTGAGGCAGAAGAAAAACGACAGCAAAGGGAGGCAGAAGATAAAAAGGCCGAAAGGGAGGCAGAAGATAAAAAGGCCGAAAGGGAAGCAGAAGATAGAAGGTTGCAGAGGGAGCATGAATTACGACTAAGGGAGCTGGAATTACAAGGCCCGGCTCCTGAAAATGGTGCCAGCCCTTTTGCCTCAGATGCTACGCCCAGTCTGGGAGCCTCAAACTCAGCTATGGGGTTTCATTTAGACCATTTTGTTGAGAAAGACGATGACATAGAAGGGTACCTAGTGTGACAACTTGCCCAATCTTCTCTTCATTTTTTTATTATTTACGGACATCGTTTTTTTTCTCATCCTCAATGCATGATCGCAAAGTCCCGGGAATTGTCACTGGCGGAAATTCTCCTAGCATTCAGTATTTCCTCCTCGCTATTTTTAGATACGACGTCATTGTTGACCAATGACCTCGGTAGCTAGGAACCTGTTTTAATTTAAGACTGCTTAAGCTGATAAAACCAGTTTATGCCACTTTAGGAAGACCCCACGTGACTTTTAACGCTATTGATTGGAGCGTTTATTTGACGCTAATGTCACATGATGCAAGCTATGGATCACGTGTCCAAGCGGAAATGACCCGCTAAAAGGCGGCAACACGAGCAATCTTCACTTGCCCGGAACCCTTGAGACAGCTAGGTCTAACCCAATTATCGGCGAATTCTCGCATTAAAAGCACTGAAGCCACGTGTCTAATTGCGGGTTAGCGTCCATCTTTGAGTAGGTAAGTGAAATCTCGCTAGAATATAATGTGATGAAATGTGTAGTACCTTGCAAAATCGACGCAAGATTGGTATGTTTACTTTATTCATATTTTTGTTTTACGATCACATCCAGCCACATGTGATCGGGTATATTTTATGATCCCACGGGATATGTACATGTTCATAATAATGTATAACGGGAATATATATATATATATAGCTATTAATTTCCATATTATTTGATTATTTTCGACCCGACGTTTAGACTAACGGAAATTAATATTAACGATAATGTTGACAGACCGTGACATATATTCATTATAAATTATATGACGATGCGACCAGACATGAAGTGTGTGATAATGTTGTCAGACAATTCTAAAAAACACGGATGTCCAATTATTTGTTAAATTCATCATAATGACATGACGATTAGGCTAGAGGCACAGAACTAGAATACTGTTGCCGACATTTCTATGATAAATTTGGTGGGTTTAACTGACATTTATAATAATTCATCGGGTTAAGTTGACGATAACTCAGTCTAAAGAATTATAATACTGCCACTGGGGCAGAGTAATATAATAAAGGACAGACAGGAGAAACTTGAATTCAAGATTGGACTCTAGACATATGATGTTAGAGACTAAAATCTGAGGTGACAGGCAGAGGGACGGCTTAGGGAAAGACTGCTTTCTAAAGCTAGAAAATTAATGAAGCCGTCGTATTTGTCTTCAGTCTATGGTGGAGCCTTGCACGACAGTCCAATCTCAGCGCAGAATACGGAGTCGAGCACAGAGAAGGCAAATCCGAACCATTCAAGACCTACCGGGGCAACGTCAGGAGACCGGAGAACTAACCTCACTTCACTATCAGCCGGGGGCTGAAAAGCTAAGTCCACGACAAAGGAAACTCACCTAATCAATGCCACAAAGTTTAGTCATCCATGATGAAAAAACACGTGAATTGTGAGACACATAATACATACAGCAGACACTAATTCCATCGACAATACTATCATTCACCATCTATTCACTTTATTGCAATAAACCAATTGGGTGTATATACTGTACCCCACGCTTTGTTCCTTCCATTAGATGTTGAATATTGTCTATGTTTATCTTCCTTTATAAGGGAGGGGGGGCTCGTAAAATATAATATAATTTAAAGAATAATAATAATAGATAACTGAGAAGGGGACGACGGTAGCGAGAGACCAAATATCTCCTTACAATCTTTTCCAGACCTGTCGAGTTAGGAGAATTTACCCTCTTCGTCACTCTTTGGAAGTGGGAAAACCCAGCAGGGATTCCTTGAGCCAAATCTTCCACATCAGATCTATTATTTCCTCTAAATAATTCTCTTATCCTTTAAACGCTACGTGACACTGGTGTCTCGGTCCGGGATTTGAACTTATGTATTTTATCATACCTCTGGGATAGTATCATCCATTCAGTCATTACAGTATACCATTTTAACACATGTATTTTCACACAGTGAGCTCTAGAAAGACAGAAAACATTTTTTTCTAGAAATTCAGGCATTGATTGGTGAATCCCTTTATATATGTTGTGTTTAATTAAGTTAGTTCTTGATTTTGTATTTCATTGAATTACAGACCTTAAGTCTCCATAACTGTAGTAATTTCATTCTACAGCAGTCGGATAAATAATTAGTATTTACTTGTTGCTAGAAATACTATTGGAAGGTAGCACTAGCTTACTCAGTGTGGACTTTAACTGCAAAAGATGGCTGAAATAGTTAAGCTTAAGGCAGCACTAGGGGAGGCCGGTCGAGATCTAGGTTATAGTGGGGTGGACCTTGCAAATTATGTCAGTGTCGAGACTGATAAGTATTACGCTCGAAAAACAGCGAAAGCTGAAAGAGAAGAGCGAATAAAGTTAGCAGAAATAGATGAGAGGATAAAAGCTGTAGACGCTAGAGAAAGAAGCGAGAGAGATGAACGCGAGCATGCATTGAAGATGAAGCAGTTAGAGATGCAGGGACAAGCTCAAAGAGTTGAACCAGTAGCCGGTGCGACCGCATCTACCTCCTCAGGCAACCTATCGCCACGGTCAGATGATATGCCTTCCTTGCACGCAGGGGGCACCGGACCTTTGCCATCCTCACTCATGTCAACTTTGGGACCTTTGACGTTTCCATTTGAAGCTTTCTCGGAACAAGCCGACTCGATCGATAGGTATCTCGACAAATTTGAGAAGTTTGCCACCACGTTTGGTTTGGAGAAGAGCAAATGGAACCTGAAACTGTCGCAAGGGCTTAGAGGAACTGCTTATGACGTGTATAGCAAGCTTCCTCCAGGTTTACAGGATGACTACGACTCTTTGAAAAAGGCACTATTGGTTCGTTATGAGCTACATGCTGACGCCTATAGGAAGAGGTTCCGTAACTCTAGGAGGGAAGTCGGAGAGAACTTTGCTCAGTTTGCTGCGAGACTGGATTCCTACGTGGAGAAGTGGGGTGCCCTAGGGAATTTTACTCATGATTGGGAAGGCCTGAAGGAAATGGTCATGATCGAACAACTGAAGGACACCATGACTTCCGACATGAGAAGATTCCTGACAGAGAATGGGGCCAGCACTTTAGAATCCATAGTCCAGTTAGCGGAACGATATCAGGCAGCACTATCAGAGAATCCACCACCCAGACGGAAACAACCAGATTACGTACCTAGACAGACAGCTCAGTCACACATGGACCCCCAAGTGAAACCACCGTATACTAACTTCAAAAAGCATGACAAGCCAGACTACAAGACTACTCAGAGATCTAATTTCCAGCAGCAGAGGCAAGGGGAAAAATGGTGTAAGCACTGTAGAACCATCACCCACAATACGCAGGAGTGCAACCGGAAAAACCCACCTCATCATGCTGCCTGCTTACGTAAAAGTGCCGCAAGGGGAAATGGACCGGAAGAACCTCTGGACAAACCCCGACATCCCCCGGTCGTTGAGACAGTCCTCGTAAATGACCAAGAGGTGACCTGCCTTTATGATACAGGCCTTGCATTCGACGCAGTTGTCTGTGCATCCCTAGTCAAGCCTGACCAGATGACAGAAGACACTATAGAAATACAAGGACCTACTAAAAGTGCAGCACCTATGCGTTTGGCCATAGCCAAGATTAAGGTCAAATCAAAATATGTGACTGGGGAAATCCGTGCAGCGATCTTGGACGACCCTATTTATCCCTTGATCTTAGGGTGTAGGTATGTGTTCTTGGGAGAACCCATTCACCCTCTGGTTGTGGCGGCTGTCACCACTAGAGGACAGGCCAAACGGAATACGGAGTTGGAATCCCCACCCAACATCCTTCCTGAGGAATTAAAAAAGGCACAAACGGAGGATCAATCTCTAGCACCCTGCTACAAAAAACTACCGAGAGCGCACACTCCTCTCCAAAAGGGAGACTTCTACAAGAAAAATGGGCTGTTGCATCGGAAAGCAGGAAATGGAGGACAGGAACATGGGCAACTTGTGGTTCCATCAGCATACCGAGCCCAGGTCCTAGAAATGGGCCATGCCCTTCCGTTTAGTGGCCACATGGGCATAAGTGCCACGATTCAGCGTATTTCATGTCATTATTATTGGCCAGGTATCAACGCCGATATCCAGAGATATGTGAAATCATGCCCGCAGTGCCAGAGGACAGCGCCGAAACACTGGACGGCCCCAGCCACTCTGGGAGAAATGCCAATCTTGGGCACACCCTTCGAACGAGTAGCGGTGGATATTGTGGGTCCACTTACTCGTAGCAAAAAGAGAAACAGTTATATACTCACGTTAGTGGATTGTTGCTCCATGTGGGCAGAGGCAATTGCTATGCCCGCCTGTGATTCTAAGCATGTTGCTGAGGCTCTGCTCACCATATTTACTCGGCTAGGGTTTCCGTCACAGATCCTGACAGATAATGGTTCCCAATTCCGAGGAAAACTCACCGAGGAAGTGTTTAGGATATTTCAGGCCCGACATATCCACACCTCTCCCTACCACCCCCAGGCAAATGGCCAGGTGGAGCGGTTTAACGGGACCCTTATTTCCATCCTTCGGAAACTTGCGCAGGAAAAACCAGAGAGCTGGGATCAATACTTACCCGCAGCACTATTTGCTTACCGCGAAGTACCCCACAATTCTACTGGGATGCCTCCTGCCACATTGCTGTTTGGTAGACCTATAAAAGGACCTTTAGAGGCACTGTTACGTACTTGGACAGATGATAAAGCTGATGAGACGGTCACCTCTGCATCCCAATACGTGAAGGAGTTGACCCAACGCCTTAAAACAGGATGGGAACTGGCAAAGGAAAATGTACGCCGTGCCCGTCGTAAACATGCGCGTTACTACAACCGCACTGCGAAGGATAGGGAGCTAGAAGTAGGAGAACAGGTATTATTACTCCTGCCCAGTAGCAATAATAAATTGCAAATCGGGTGGAGAGGTCCATATAAAATTGTTGAGAAAATGTCGCGCACCAATTACAAGATTGCCATAAAGGGGAAGCAGAAAATTTACCACATAAACCTGCTGAAGCGATATTATGAAAGACCAGGTGCAGAACCAGCACATTTCCTGACACTGGCTATTGCGACGGAAACTGAGGCAGAACCCCTGACCTCCTGTGAATACCCTCTTCGTCAGTGCGAAACTCATCAAGATGTTCAGATTAGTTCAACTTTAACGGAGGATCAGCAGGCACGGGTTCAACAGTTGTTGAGAAAACACACTAGTACACTCACGGATAAACCTGGCATGACCAACCTGATAGAATTTGATATGAAGCTAACAGACCTCGCCCCGGTACGAGTTAAGAACTATCCTGTTCCTTATGCTAAAGCAAAGGCATTGAGTGAGGAAATCGAGTACCTGCTTAAGGAAAATATTATCTCAAAATCAGAGTCGCCTTATAGTGCGAGTGTAGTGTTGCTTAGAAAATCCACAGGAGAACATCGCCTCTGCATAGACTACCGAAGGCTCAACGCTGTAACGGAATTTCAAGCGGAGCCCTTACCGGATCAGAATCAGCTTTTCACCAAGCTGAGTAGAGCACGATACTTTTCGAAGATAGACCTTAGCAAAGGGTACTACCAGATCCCGGTAAAAGAGGAAATTCGACATATGTTAGCATTTAGTACTTCTGAAGGCCATTACGAGTTTAATGTATTGCCATTTGGGCTAAGCAACGCCCCAAGCGTCTTTACTCGTATGATGAGGAAGCTACTGGAACCCCTGAACCACCCTGGGATAAGTAATTTCATGGACGACATACTTATTGCCACGAACACCTTTGAGGAGCACCTGGACGCAGTTTCCCTACTCTTCGAAAGACTTAGAGAAACAGGACTCACCGCTCGCCCTACAAAATGTCAAATTGCCTGCGAGCAACTAGAATTCCTGGGACACACTATCTCGCATGGATGCATGTTCCCAGATGCGCGTAATATTGAGAAGTTACAGCGGGCCCCACGACCCCAGACTAAAAAGGATGTAAGGTCATTTGTGTCTCTATGTGGCTTCTACCAGAGATATATTAAAGATTTTAATACCCTGAGTGCGCCATTGACCGCATTAACCAAGAATGGGAACCCGGACAAAGTAACCTGGACAGCGGAGTGCGAAAATGCCTACACGCTGCTGAAGGAGAAACTCACAGCTAGGCCAATTCTGCGACTGCCTGACTTAACTCTGAACTTTACGCTGCGAACAGATGCTAGCAATATAGGGATAGGAGCCACTCTCCTGCAGCCTAGTGATAGACCTTCTGCAACTCTATTCCCCATCGCATATGCTAGTAGGAAATTGAACCCTGCTGAACAGAACTACTCTACCATCGAACGAGAATGTCTGTCGCTAATATGGGCTGTGCAGAAGTTTCAACCATATTTATACGGGAAAAAGTTCACGGTGCAGTGTGATCACCAACCGTTGATATTTCTTGCAGCGTCGAAGAACCTTAATGCCCGGCTTATGAGATGGTCACTCCTGTTGCAGCCATATTCCTTTCACATAGAATACATACCTGGGAAGAACAACGTAGGGGCAGATTTTTTGAGCAGACATCCGGACGCAACCGAGGAGATATGAGAAACTGGAAAAGAAGAGGAAGACAGGACAAGAGGAGTTGGACGGAACGTCAAACTTGAGGAGGGGCTTGTGTGACAACTTGCCCAATCTTCTCTTCATTTTTTTATTATTTACGGACATCGTTTTTTTTTCTCATCCTCAATGCATGATCGCAAAGTCCCGGGAATTGTCACTGGCGGAAATTCTCCTAGCATTCAGTATTTCCTCCTCGCTATTTTTAGATACGACGTCATTGTTGACCAATGACCTCGGTAGCTAGGAACCTGTTTTAATTTAAGACTGCTTAAGCTGATAAAACCAGTTTATGCCACTTTAGGAAGACCCCACGTGACTTTTAACGCTATTGATTGGAGCGTTTATTTGACGCTAATGTCACATGATGCACGCTATGGATCACGTGTCCAAGCGGAAATGACCCGCTAAAAGGCGGCAACACGAGCAATCTTCACTTGCCCGGAACCCTTGAGACAGCTAGGTCTAACCCAATTATCGGCGAATTCTCGCATTAAAAGCACTGAAGCCACGTGTCTAATTGCGGGTTAGCGTCCATCTTTGAGTAGGTAAGTGAAATCTCGCTAGAATATAATGTGATGAAATGTGTAGTACCTTGCAAAATCGACGCAAGATTGGTATGTTTACTTTATTCATATTTTTGTTTTACGATCACATCCAGCCACATGTGATCGGGTATATTTTATGATCCCACGGGATATGTACATGTTCATAATAATGTATAACGGGAATATATATATATATATAGCTATTAATTTCCATATTATTTGATTAATTTCGACCCGACGTTTAGACTAACGGAAATTAATATTAACGATAATGTTGACAGACCGTGACATATATTCATTATAAATTATATGACGATGCGACCAGACATGAAGTGTGTGATAATGTTGTCAGACAATTCTAAAACACGGATGTCCAATTATTTGTTAAATTCATCATAATGACATGACGATTAGGCTAGAGGCACAGAACTAGAATACTGTTGCCGACATTTCTATGATAAATTTGGTGGGTTTAACTGACATTTATAATAATTCATCGGGTTAAGTTGACGATAACTCAGTCTAAAGAATTATAATACTGCCACTGGGGCAGAGTAATATAATAAAGGACAGACAGGAGAAACTTGAATTCAAGATTAGACTCTAGACATATGATGTTAGAGACTAAAATCTGAGGTGACAGGCAGAGGGACGGCTTAGGGAAAGACTGCTTTCTAAAGCTAGAAAATTAATGAAGCCGTCGTATTTGTCTTCAGTCTATGGTGGAGCCTTGCACGACAGTCCAATCTCAGCGCAGAATACGGAGTCGAGCACAGAGAAGGCAAATCCGAACCATTCAAGACCTACCGGGGCAACGTCAGGAGACCGGAGAACTAACCACACTTCACTATCAGCCGGGGGCTGAAAAGCTAAGTCCACGACAAAGGAAACTCACCTAATCAATGCCACAAAGTTTAGTCATCCATGATGAAAAACACGTGAATTGTGAGACACATAATACATACAGCAGACACTAATTCCATCGACAATACTATCATTCACCATCTATTCACTTTATTGCAATAAACCAATTGGGTGTATATACTGTACCCCACGCTTTGTTCCTTCCATTAGATGTTGAATATTGTCTATGTTTATCTTCCTTTATAAGGGAGGGGGGGCTCGTAAAATATAATATAATTTAAAGAATAATAATAATAGATAACTGAGAAGGGGACGACGGTAGCGAGAGACCAAATATCTCCTTACAATCTTTTCCAGACCTGTCGAGTTAGGAGAATTTACCCTCTTCGTCACTCTTTGGAAGTGGGAAAACCCAGCAGGGATTCCTTGAGCCAAATCTTCCACATCAGATCTATTATTTCCTCTAAATAATTCTCTTATCCTTTAAACGCTACGTGACACCTAGGACGTTTTGAGTTATTAGCTACTACATATGGGTTAGAGAGAGAGAGGTGGAGTTTAAAGCTATCACAGGGATTGAGGGGTGCTTCTTATGAAGTATTTGCCAAAATGAACAGGGAAGACCAAGACAATTATGACATGTTAAAGCAGGCTTTGTTATTAAGGTACGAGAAGAATGGTGAATTTTATCGTAAGAAATTTAGAAATGCCAAACTGTTGTCTGGGGAGACATACCACCAATTCTCTGCCAGACTAGAAACCTATTTGGAGAAATGGACGGCTCTGGGGAAGACCCAAGATCTTAAAGAAATGATCATGATTGAGCAATTGAGAGAGTCCATGGCTCCAGACATGAGAAAATTTCTCATGGAACAAGGTGCAGAGAAGTTGGGGGAAATTTTAAATGTTGCTGAGAGGTATCAGGCAGCTCAGGCAGAGGTAAGTGGTGCTAAGAAGAAGCACATAGACAATTTTAAAGCTCCACAGCAATTTAATAAATTTGATAATAGAGAGCAGGGAAATAAGGGTAGGACAAATTTTGAGCGGCCAAGAAATGACTATCGCGACAGAAACTCACAGTTCAATGACCAAAAGTTCAATGAAAGAAAACCGTTGAACCAAGGAAAAAGATGGTGCAAATGGTGCAAGAAGGATAACCATAACACCGAATTTTGTAGAAGGAAACCTTCAAACATTGCTGCAATGAAGTCGGGGACGCAAAGATTAAAGGTTAATCCTAAGGGACAACAGGAACCTTATCACCCCCCAGTTTGTGAGGATGTTATTTGTAATGGGGTCACCATAAGGTGCCTTTATGATACAGGTTTGGATTATGATTCAGTTGTGAAGTCTAGCCTAGTGGACCCAAGTCAGTATACCACAGAAACAGTGGAAATACAAGGGGCGACTAAGGACATACCACTCATGACACTTCCCATCGCAAGGATAACGGTGAAAACTCGCTATGTGGAAGGAGAAATCAGAGCAGCAGTGATAGATGAACCAATCTACCCTCTGATATTGGGGTGTAGATACGTCTTCTTGGGGAATCCCGAGAAACCTGTGATCATGGCGACAGTGCAGACCAGGTCACAGAAGAAGGAGGAAGAAGGTGAACCTATAAATGCTCATCCAGAGGAGATGAGGAAGGCGCAGGCTGAGGATAGGACACTCCAGCCATGTTTTAAAAAATTACCCAAATGCCACACACCTCCGAGCAAGGGGGAATATTTCATGAAGAACAAACTCTTATACAGGAAGGCCGGAACTGGAACAAATGGTCACAACCAGCTGGTTCTTCCCATTTCATATAGAGATAAAGTGATGGAACTCGGACATGCGATTCCCTTCAGTGGTCACATGGGGATCAGCGCCACCGGACAGCGTATAGCTTGTCATTACTTCTGGCCAGGGATAACGGAGGATATAAAAAAGATATGTCAAATCCTGCCCAGAATGTCAAAGGGTAGCTCCAAAGCACTGGACTGCTCCTGCAACTCTAGGGGAAATGCCCATAGTGGGAACACCTTTTGAGAGGGTTGCAGTGGATATTGTAGGACCTCTCACTCGGACCAAGAGGAGGAACAGTTACATCCTTACTCTGGTGGACACTTGTTCTATGTGGGGAGAGGCGGTAGCCCTGCCATCAATTGATTCAAAACATGTAGCAGAGGCACTACTTACAATATTTACCCGATTAGGATTCCCGCATCAAATCTTGACGGATAATGGTTCTCAGTTCAAGGGGAAACTAACGGAAGAAGTTTTTAAGCTATTTCAAGCCAGGCACTTTCATTGTAGTCCGTACCATCCACAAGGGAACGGCCAAGTAGAGAGGTTCAATGGGACTCTCATTTCTATCCTGAGAAAGCTGGCACACGAAAAAACCGGATCTGTGGGATCAATTCCTGCCCGCCGCATTGTTTGCGTACCGGGGGTACCACATAGTTCAACCGGGATGGCTCCCGCAACTCTGCTATTTGGGAGGCCAATAAAAGGGCCTTTAGAAGCTCTATTAAGGACCTGGACAGATGAGAAGGGCGAACAGACTGTTACCTCATCGTATCAATACGTGAACGAACTGACCACTCGTTTGAAAGCTGGATGGAAACTGGCAAATGATAATTTGAAACAAGCCAGGAAGAAACATGCAGCATATTTTAATAGGAAGGCAAAGGACAGGGAACTGGCAGTCGGAGAGAAGGTGCTGCTTCTACTACCGGGAAGCCAGAATAAATTACAAATTGGTTGGCAAGGTCCATATACGGTTCTAGAGAAGGTGTCTAGAACAAACTATAAAATTGACAAAAAGGGGAAGGAAAAAGTTTATCATGTAAACCTGTTAAAGAAGTATCTGGACAGACCACTCCAGGAAAGCACCCCCTTATTGACCTTAGCTATTGCAACCCAGATGCAAAAGGAACCACTCACCTCACATGAATACCCATTACATCCTTGTGAAACAGCAGCACAGGTAAAAGTCAGTAAGCACCTGACTAAAAACCAGAGGGAGAGAGTTCAAAAGGTTCTGGAGGAACATACAGATGTATTAACAGATAAACCAGGCCATACAAATTTGCTACAGTATGACATGAAACTGGTAGACTCAAACCCAATCTGTATGAGAGCCTATTCTATTCCGTTCGCGAAGGAGAAGGCATTAAAGGAAGAAATAGATTATTTATTGAAGGAGGGGATTATTTCGCACAGTGAATCATCTTTTAGTTCTAGTGTCGTTTTGTTGAGGAAACCGTCTGGGGAACACAGACTGTGCATAGATTACAGGAAACTGAATGCTGTCACAGAAGGACAAGTGGATCCATTACCAGACACAAAACAGCTATTTGCCAGACTGAACAAGGCAAAATACTTTTCAAAGGTGGATCTTAGTAAAGGCTATTACCAGATCCCAGTGAAGCCTGAAGTGAGACCTTATTTGGCTTTTAGCACTTCGGATGGACATTATGAATTCAATATGCTACCATTCGGACTGAAAAATGCTCCGAGTGTGTTTTCAAGGATGATGCGAAAATTGTTGGACCCCCTAAATAACCCATGTATCACAAATTTCATGGATGATATTCTCGTCGCCACCGAGACCTTTGAAGAACACATTGAAGCTCTGGAGATGTTGTTTGATAGACTTCGGGAGGCGAACTTAACTGCTAGGCCAACAAAATGTTGTATTGGATGCAAAGAGTTGGAATTCTTGGGACACACTGTATATCAGGGTAATATGACCCCTGATCCTAAGAACTTGGAAAAACTGCAGAGAGCACCTAGGCCGCAAACAAAAAAAGACGTGCGATCATTTGTGTCGTTATGCGGATTTTATCAGAAATACATCAAGAATTTTAACGCTATTTGTGCTCCTCTGACTGATCTGACTCGCAAGGGACTTCCAGATAAAATTATTTGGACTGCACAATGTGAACTAGCGTTCCAAGAGTTAAAGGAAAAACTCACTAGCAAGCCTATTCTCAAACTGCCTGATTTGACACAGGACTTTGTCTTAAGAACCGATGCAAGTAATGTGGGACTCGGAGGGGCTTTGTTGCAAAGATCATCTTCACCTGATGGGGAACTGAAACCAGTCGCTTATGCAAGCCGTAAATTGAATAAGGCGGAACAAGGATACTCCACAAGCGAAAAAGAATGTTTAGCATTAATCTGGGCAATAAAGAAGTTTCAAATCTATCTATATGGTAGGACATTTGTGGTGGAGACGGATCATCAGCCTCTCGTGTTCTTGTCTCAGGCTAAGCATGAAAACGCAAGATTGCTGAGGTGGTCTTTATTGCTTCAACCTTATCAGTTCAGTATCCAATATATCCCAGGCAAATTGAATGTCGGTGCAGATTTCCTCAGTCGGCACCCCTGTGATCAAAATTAGAGTAGTGGCAGACGTGAGGAGTAATTTTACCTATGTGTATCGCTGGTTTTGGAACTTGCCATAGGCATGTTTTCAAGTGGGGAGATGTGTAGTGAAATTGACAGAGATACAACGGTAAAATACTCAAAAGATAACATTTAAGGATAAAAACATAATGCGTAGGCTGCTGATGTACATGATCGCCTAGACCGCGGGTCATCACCCTCCATAAAATTGACTTGCTAGACAGGAGGGGAACGGCGGATCAAAAGAAAAAAAATATGACTGGAAAGGCTAAGGAGACGCAATGGGGGGGGGGGGGGGGGGGGGGGGGAAAGAAAAAATTCACGCCCCCCAAATTGACACGGGGGACGGAATTGGACGTTTTGCGATACCAAGCCTTGATTTGAATTCAGCGGCTAAAACGCAGATGTTAGGAATATTACAAAAATTTAAAAAGTAAGTTTTCTTAATATTAATGTTAGGAATATAAAAATTAGCTGGCCGGATGGCCTATTCTGAGCAATGAAATAATATGATCTTAATTTTACAAACGGATAGATAATATTGAAGATAATGACAAAAGACAGTGTAGTTTACATCATCGACAGACTGCCTTGAATAAAAAGTGTCACAATTTGCACACAAAAAACACGACCTTGGGAACAGGTGTTCAAAGTTACTTATTATGGAGGAGAGGGTTTTTGAGCGGTAGCTGTGTCTAAATATAACTTTTTACGACAAAATTTTAAGGGGAGAGAAAGGTTGCTTCAAAAATCAAGCACATTTTTTTTAGAAACACAAGTAGAGACGGACAGACTAACAGATAACCATCCATACTTGACTGAAGCATGACTGAAATGACTTTAGTGTAGAAATTTGAAATTTAAAGTACAACTAGGCAGTGATTGGCCACAGACAATCATATCATTAGCGCTCAGACGCGAAAGTGGGGTCATTCTTCAATAATTGTTCAGTGTTAGACACAGATTTTAAAGTGTGGTGTTTTCCCATATGAAAGACAGTGAATAAATTTAGGGACGCCATACTATAGCCAGCAGCTCAGCTGAGTTTTGCTAGCAATTCTGTGTTATGTATTCATAATCTGGTAAGATTGAAATTATTTCTTTATATATTTTGAATATTGTTTCATGTTCGAGTGATTTGATACTGCCATATCAAAATCTAGCCTTACAAACAAGTAGGGATTTGCTCTAGACCCCCCCGCCCAAGTCAGGGTCTAGGGACCAACAAGGTACATAAACTACAGCAAGGATTATGCAAGATAGATCAAGCGTTGAAACAGGTTACCTATCTTCTTTTAGGGCCGACAACTAATAAATATTTTTCAGAATCTATGGTCTGGGAGGATCTGTCTGATGTAGGCCCACCATGGTAACTGTGCTGTTTGGTCAGAGAGATCTGACCTGTCTGTATGATGTGGTTGTTGTGTCAGTGTGGTGTCCAGACGTGGGTATAGAATAGATTTTGACACATAGCCCATACTTTGATTGCAGAGCTGTGAGTTTCTATCGACAACAAAGCAGAGTCTATTCGGTGGGTGACTTTACTCGAGTGTATCTGTGCAGTTCTTGTGACAGAGACCACCATTATTGTCCGCCAGCACGGAGAGGTGGGACCGCAAGTTTTCAGCACCAGAGCTACAAAAAGATGAGTGAGCCTCTGGTCTGCTGGACATTCACCAACTATTGGTAGTGACTAATATCCCCGTAAAAATTCCCACCATTTTCTGGACATTGTGTAGTCAATATAGACAGGTGTGATGAGGCCACCCCAACAGCACAAACAGTAAATATCCTCCCAAAGAGATGACTACTCGAACTTTTTTTAATAAAACTAACTAGTCTAGTACTTAAATAGGTACGCTCTTGCATTTATTATGTAACATTCCATGCATTTTTTTTCATAAATTTTCAATCCTTCTTTTAAAACAAGTTCTGGTCACATAAAACTTGATCCAGAACCAATAAATGTAATATAATTATATCAAAAACTTTATACACGTGAGTTAGTTCAGTGTATTTTAACACTTGTTAATCTTATTAGTCTTCTTAAATGTCTGTGGGTGTATTTATAACTAACACACCACATTACACATCATTACCCTAGACACTTTACGTAGCCACATTCATTAAGAAAAAAAAAAATTTAAGTGTGAGGTCGTAGTGGTAGCAAGAAAGGCCTTCTGATAATTCTCAACTACATTTTATCTCAGGAGCCTTCACAGCTGGCCTCATACAAGTTACATGTAGTAATAACACCATCATACAATACCATCAACACCACTAAGGCGTTGATCTTAGATGTGGCCACGAATGACAGAGTGAAAGTGAATATTTTCCAGTTACGGAAACTGTACCATCCTTTATTTTCTTTGCAAATACTTGTGTATTTTACTGGATCGCTTAAGTAGGAACTTTGTTCTTTTCTTTACCGTCTATTCTATAACCTAGTGTTAATCTTTGGCCTTTTGGGTTACATGTATTAACTTCTTTTGGGATCTTTTTTTCTCAACAAGAGGGGAGGGCACTTATTGGGTTATCTTCCTATGTCTGTAAACATGATTATAGGTTATTGATTTCTGTATGTTTGATGTTGTAAAGTTTAAGTGATAATAAACTAAACAAGAACTTAACTTGTGTGTTGGTCAGACCCATATCCATTTACCATAGTTTTCACGTTTGTGTGTCTCGTTGTCACATAATTGTGTGTGTGTGTGTGAGTAGTAAACTTATAATTATACTTATAGGGAGGTTTGACAGATCGTCTTATACTAAAGATAGTCGTATAGATAGGCTGGACTAGAGAAACCACTCATTCCAGAGACTGATCGTCACCTTAATCTATTCACTCGTGGAATCTATTCTAACACCTTTCTTTCTCATATACCCCCACCTTCTGCTCTAACTCAGACGGGACCAAATATCTCTCTAACCTATCTAAAAATGTACGACAAACGCACGACACAAAACAGGGAGGCTTAGCGCAAAATTGTCGAAGGCCTATGCTCTACTGGGAACTGAAGAGTAACAAATATATGTAATGCACTTTCTCTGACTGTCTGACTGCGAGCGCGAAGTGGGAAAGAGAGCCAAGTTCTGCATGCAGTGTCCTCGTTCTGTTGACGTCTGCATGCGAGCCGGTGTCTGTTCTCCTTGACTAAGTAGGACAAGACATGGCTGCTTGCAAGGCGAAAACACACACCGACTGAACTACACAGTGCGTGCAACGAAGTCAGTGGCCGTGCAAACGGATATTTTGAAAAGAGAAAAACACAGCTACGAACGTGATTTTATTAAATCTTTTATTTTCTGTGTTGATTGTACTTGTGAATGTTCTTTTAGCGGATAAAAGTGTGATTCTCACAGGATATGATTCCGGATTATGAAGTTTTGAGACAAACCTGATGCTACATCGAAGCGGTGACACATTTGCGGACTAATTTCAAGGTAAATGAATTCATATATCGATTCCCACATACTGCATTGAATTATTGCTTTATTGGTCTCACTAACTTGATCAAAGTAAACTGAAGCAGTGACCTGCTGTCAAACATACCATGTGATAATAGTGGTAAGAATTGACCATTCATTAATTTAGTCAACACCCAGGACTGGTGCCAGACTGTTTTGTGCCCTAGGCAAGGCTAAGTAATTATTCTGGTTTCTCACTCTCTTAACACCCTGATATTCGACACTCTGCGCCCCTCTGAGTTCTGCGCCCTAGGCGGCCGCCTAGTTGGCCTATTTGTAGCACCGGCCCTGCCAATACCCTTCAGCTCCCTGCGGAGTAGGCCTATATGCGTTCAGCAATTCACAAATAGCTGTCCTGACCTACTTCGTCTGTTCGTCTTTCCATTCTTGATCCTCTTCATTTCTATGTCTAGGCCTAGTTAAAATCTCCATTTGTGAGTATGTTGTTGTTGTTTTTTTTTAATTTGTCTACCTTTACTTCTGTTACCTTGGGGATTCCAAAACAAGAATGACCTTGTGATGCTATCAACCTGTTTTATAATTATTAGAACAGCAAAAGCCAGATCGTGTTGATACGTGAACCTAATTTTGTAATCATTAATCGTCATATTTCCCAGAGAGTTGACCTGGTATCGATTCCCAGTTAGCCTAGATGTGCACTTTTATCTCGATCCCAGCATCTTTTAGTCCAGCAGTCATGAAATTAGCGGGCGTTATTCCGTTTCTGCTCCCACCTGCTTCCTTAATTTCTCAGTCTTACAAAAGGCAGGTAAAAAGTCGATGCCAAGACACAATTAACACAGTAGACTGACAAATTCTTTTTCTTTTATTCCTTACCCCCTCCCCCAAGGACTATGAGTATAGAAAATATAGTGCCAGAATCAACAGCTTTCACTTGGGAACACAAAACTCATTTTCAAGTGGGTGGTAATCGCTCAGAGGAATCAGTCCCCCCAGGCGTGTCGCAAAAATCTTTTGCGTGATTTTTTGCGTGATCTTTTGCATGATTCTTATCCTTTTTTGTGCCACGGACCCCACTAATTGTCTGGTGAATGCTACGGACCCCTTCTTAAAGTAAATGTACTTAAAAGCATAATTACAAATGTTAAATGTTAGGTTATGTACACGGACCTGAAGAAACAATTCACGAACTACAGTGAACCACTGGACAACAGGTTAAGAAGCCCTGCTCTAATGTGAGGTTAGATATGAGGCTGGGAACCTCATCATGTAAAATAAAAATCGTCATAGAAGCCACAGCTGCATTTATAGACTTCTGCTTCTTAAGCAGTGAAAAAAATAGGGGGGGGGGGGGGGGGGGGGGGGAAGAATATCAATGCTAACAAGATAATGACATTTAAAAAGCAAAAAAAAAATTATTATTAATTAATTATAATATTAATTATTATTAATTATAATATTATAAATTAATTTGTTAGATTTGGTATACTGATGCGTGATGCCATATGATGATGGATGGCATCCGCATGTCTGGTTTTGTGTAGTGTGTAGATGTGTTCAGTCAAAACAATGTTCATGCAACAATAACAGGGCAATCCACATAGGACGTCAGTAAACTCACGACGTATAAAGTCAATGAGTCTTGAAACAGCCGTTGACGTTTTTCTTCATTATTTATTGTGGACGCCACAGGGACAAAATGGTTACGCAAATGTGTAGGCACATCAAACAGTCATTATCACAGCAACATTCAATACAGCAATAGACGGTAGACAGCATTACAATGATGAGTCAGATGCATGTTATATTTCATAGTGCTGTAAATGTAGTCAGGTGGAAAACTCCATCCTTTTCTATAACAGCCAGGAGATAACCAGATGTATGAGATCAGTTCACTCTCCTTAGTTTGACTTCAGCAAGACAGACACGTCTGCCGAAGTATAAATAATGTCCTCAAGAATATCCTCTAGATAATAAAGGTTTTCTAAACCTAGTTCATTTAACAAAGTAGCAAGTAATGGTCCTTGGTACCTGCATCAACCGATGCAGTACAATGCAGCGACATGTGAGCTGGGAAAGAACATCTCGTGACGACGACTTTCGGAGACAGGCTATGAATCGAAATCGCTCACGACCCAAAATCGATAGAGTTAATGAAAAAGTCAATTTACCTTGCTTTCATGAAATACACAGAAATATCACGCCTCCCGACATGTGGGAAAACACTAGAGGTATTATCTCGACTAAACGAAATATCCATAAGAGGACTACACATCCCTGACAGAACAAAAAAAAGCGGAGATCCCTTCTTCAACGAGGCATCTCTTTCGCCATTCCAAATCGCTCACTCCCACTAGTGGTGGGCGGAAACCGATCGACCAAACAACAAGACAAGTCATGCGCAGTCCAGCGCAAAAATGACCACAGCTCAAAAGTTAACTGCATTCGATACTAACGCGAGAAGACAAATGCTTACCGAGAAAAGTGACTATAAATTTCAAGCAGTTGTTGCCCTTGCGTTATAAAACAGATATTGAAATAAAACGATGTTGCGAGAATTTATCACGCAACATATCACCACCTCCTCCCGATAAAAAAAAAATGTGGAACATATTTTTTTTTTCAATATCAAAGAGCAAGCGATAAGCGGCTCAAAACGCACGAATTATGCGCTGATAATTAACTAAATTGCCAAACAATAGGCTAATTATAGAGTGTCTGGTGAGGATATACCTCAACAGAAAAATAAATATGTCTCAAAAAATATTCACATCGGGGAGGTGTCACCAACACACATCACGTTAGCATGTAAACACAATATACGTATGCAAGTTACTATAATCATCATTAAACAGCATACTCTAATATTGTCTTTAAAAATGGATGTACAAATCTGATAGGAAAATTTAAATAGTACATTCTTTGACATGTAATGACATAAGTACATAGTAAAGTTAAAATACATGACGATCCAGGACATATGCTCTGGTATTCCGAGGGTAAGTACACAATCTAGAACTCGTCATGCTTGATACTAGTAAGGTAAGTCCTCAGCTCAACAATGACATTCTGAGAAAGTACAAGCAATATAATGCTAATTAATAACTAATATGCTTCATAAGGTACAATACATTATTAATAATTGTGGCTGTTTAGTAAACTAACGGCCCTTATATTAACTACTCAGTCCTTCTCTATCATCTTAAAAAACGAACAGAAGAAGATGACAACAAAGCACGATAGTGTGTACATATAAAGTAAGTACAGATGTGCTAATCTATTGTAGTAATATAGGTGTGTTATGACTCTGTAATATATAGGAATATAGGACAGAAGTATTAGTTGGAGTCATGTGGGCATCTAGACAAAATGTCAGCCATCACATTATCCGCACCACGGATAGCTCGTACCGTGAAGTGAAAAGGTTGAAGAGCTATAGCATATCGAGTGGATCTCGAACTCTTCAAATTCTTAGTCTGAATAGCTGTAAGAGCTTTCTGATCAGTCTCTAGAATGAAATGTGCGCCCAGGAGGAATCTTTGTAGCTTTAGAATTGACCAAACCATCGCTAACAACTCACGGTCTAAAACCGAGTAGTTCCTCTCTGCCGCGTTTAGTTTTCTAGAAATGTACATAACAGGATGCAGAGTATTTGCATATTCTTGCATCAGTGCTGCTCCAATCCCAGTGTATGAAGCATCACTCCGAAGAACAAAAGTCCTATCAAGAGTAGGTAATCTTAAGATGGGAGGAGAAGAAAATATATTCTTGATTTGGTCTAGTGAAGATTGGCATTCTTCAGACCAACGGACCAGATTAGGCGAACCTTTCTTCAACAATGTTGATAGAGGTGCCATGATCGAAGATAAATTTGGAATAAATCTCCCATAAAATAGAATTAAACCTAAGAGACTCCTAACTTGTTTCTTCGTTTTAGGAACAGAGATGTTCAGTATTTTGGAAGTATTGTGGTCTTCTGTCTTCAAGAGACCATGATCAACACGATGACCCAGGAAAGAGATTTCACCAAAACCAACAAAAGCTTTAGAAGGTTTTGCTGTCAAATTATTCTCACGTAGAGTGGACAGTAAGTCATATACCCCTAATTAGTGATCTTCCCAGGTATCACTGAAGAGACAGATGTCATCTAAGTATGCGATGACATCCGAACGATGTGACAGAATTCGACGCATCATGCGAACGAAAGTGGCAGGGGCGTTCATGAGACCAAAAGGCATAACATTCCAGTGAAATAGACCCCTAGGTGTAGAAAAAGCAGTAAGAGGTTTGGCATGCTCTGCTAAAGGCACTTGCCAATAACCTTTAGACAAGTCAAGTTTAGTGAAGAATCTAGAATTAGAAAGTCTAATCAGTAGATCTTCTAACAAGGCATCGGTTCAGCGTCGAACTTTGTGACCTGATTCAATTTGCGATAATCAACGCAAATTCGTATGTTCTTATCCTTCTTCCGGACAATAACCATGGAAGAAGAATATGGTGAAGTCGATGGTTCAATTATATTTAATTGAATCATTTCATCCAATTCCTTTTCCACTTGCGACTGAAAGTGTATAGGAATAGGATACGGCCTAACCCTAATTGGATTATTGTCGGTAAGAATTATGTCATGTTCTATGACATCTGTGTGTCCAGGAATGTCAGTGAGAACATCCTGAAATGTTTGTAACATCGACGAGACTTGTCGATGTTCGTCACCAGAAAGATTAGGAGAAACAGAAACGTTTTTCCAAGATTCCGTGGAATGTAATGGAACCACTGGAAGGGGAAGGTTGACATCAGAGAAGGTAGCTTCCTCATCCTGAATGACAGACAGGGATGAATAATGACCGTGAGGTGCAGGAGCATCATCCGTTGCCTGGAAAATAGGCAGCAAATAGTCCGGACGTTCGTGAAATTCCGAAAGCATGTTTATGTGGAAAGTTTTATGCTTTCCATCAATATCGACCACATAGTCAACATCGGAAATCCGAGAGACTATTGCATACGGACCTTTCCATGCAATAAGAAGTCTATTTTCCCTACTGGGGAGTAGGACGAATGCTTTGTCACCTGGACAAAGTTGTCGTAGACATCTTTTCTTGTTAGCAAACTGCCTTGCCTTCTCTTTAGCAATTTCTGATGAAGCAGTTGCTAGCTTACATGCCTCAATGATCTTTTGTCTAAGAGCAATGACATACTCATATGAGTATTGAGTTTCATCGCTAATATCATCGGCAGTGATGAGATCGTGTAATAAAGACATAGGGCCGCGTGGACGCGCGCCAAAGACAAGTTCGAAGGGAGAAAATCCTGTGTGTTCATTAGGGACTTCTCTATAGGCAAAGAGAGCCGCGGGCAAAACCCTGTCCCAATCTTGAGGATGATCTTCAGTTATCTTACCAAGCAAAGTCTTGAGCGTTCTATTCAGACGCTCAACTAACCCATTAGACATAGGATGGTAGATACTACTGAGAGATCGTTCAATATGTAAGGTAGACATCACCTGTGACATAGTGTCAGATATGAGTTGAGTGCCATGGTCTGACAATATTTCTCTGGGGAACCCCAAGCGAGAAAATATCAACCAAAGAGCATCTGCGATATCTGTAGTAGATATGCTCTTAAGAGGAATAGCCTCTGGCCAACGTGTGCACATATCGACACATGTAAGGATAAACTGATGTCCTCTGGCCGACTTGACCTTAAAAGGGCCAATAATATCTATGGCCATTTTCTGAAACGGCCGAATAGGAATGTCAGAAGCCTGGATAGGCGCAGCATGTCGTGGTCCTCTAGATTTGACCTCCTGACATACCTTGCATGATCGGCAGTAAATACGAATGTCCTTATTGACAAAAGGCCAAAAGAAAGCCGCAAGGACTCTCGACTTCGTACGGGCAAAACCCATATGTCCAGCACATTGCGAGTCATGAGCATGTTGTAATATTTGCACTCTCATGCTCTTGGGAACAAGAATTTGCGATTGTGCCGACGTAGTCGAATCTTGTACCATACGTACAAGTACGCCGTTTCTCATTGCAATCCAAGATTTTCTATTTGTATCCTGATTCGGATCACCTTTCTTCGCAAGAACGAAGAATTTTTTTAAAGAAGGATCTTCTTCTTGCAATTTTATGAAAGAGTCACGAGTGATTACTAAGTGACTATCTTGGCTATCAACTTCATTATCACTATTCAGTGAAGTTTCGGGTGTTTGTAGAGCTTGTGCTCTTGTAACTACTGCATTTGTAGCTTGCATGTTATTATCTTCCCAAGCAGCGATCTGCTGTGGGGTACACTCCCTAACTCCGTGAATACGACCAATAATAAGGTCCGCAATAGGATTAGGTAAGAGACAAGCATGCACATCTCCAGTAAAGAAAGGAGTGGCAATGCGAATTACAGCAGTAGGATATTTTTCTAGAGTGCCGCCAAATGTGACACATTTAATAACCCTTCCTGTAGCCCAAGATGGATCTACAAGCGATTGTCTAACACCAATAGTGGTGCATCCGGAATCGAAAAGTAGTGAGACCGGAGTATCATTAACAAGACCCTTATGTAGAATTAAAGAACCCCTCCCGTCATGCGCAACAGCAGCAGGAAGAGCGGGAAGTGGGTGACCACAACTCAAAGTAGTTATGGTACCCGGTTCGAATAAAGTACTGCATTGGGGGCATTTGTTTGCTCTCTCAAAGTCAAAAGCAGAACTAGTGACAGCGTCAAAGTTTTTACTATCAACAACATGATTACAGGCTCCCTCAGTTTCCTGTTGTACAGCATTAGCCTGCTGATATCTCTTTTTTTTGTGTTGAGATCTACCCCGACTATTATTACCTCTGAAGTTATCAGAGTTATTATTATCTCTGCAGTTATTATTGTCTCTATTGTAATTGTTATACTGGTTCGAATTCCAGTTTCCACGATTACTATCATGTTCACATTGATGCGAACATCTATTTGTTTGGTTTTGAGGTCTTCGGCAGGAATAACCTCTATTACCATATCCTCTTTTGAAATGCCTATAATTATTAGGGTGATAGTAACGAGTACTATCAGGTTGTCTCCAATTCTTCGAAGAAGAATCACCATGAAATTGATTTCCATGATTTTGACAGAAATTACCGCTACTCTTTCTATCAAAATTTTGTTGGAATCTACGAGCAAAGTTTTGACCATACGGAGCTGCCGAAGCAACTGGTAAACCTTCTTTCACCTTAGAGTTACCCATGGTTATGTGTGGGTGCGCAGTTACGTATTGGCAACAGAAATCTTCCATTTCTTTTATTGTTTTAGGTTTACGTTCATGAAGGAAAGCAAGGAAAGACTCATTGACAGACGACATGACTTTGTCTCTAAGTATTAAGTCCATAAGTCCTTCATAAGTTTTTTCCGTCTTAGATAGTTCAACCCATCGTGAGAAAGTAATGCGTATTCTTGCAATAAACTCGGAGAATTCAACTCCATTTTCAGGTAACGTGTTTTTAAATTGTAGACGATAGCCGTCTTCGTTAAGCTGATATTTCTTTAACAAAGCGGCCCTGACAACCTCATAATTGCTCTTGTCAGGTTCATCCACCATATTTAATATACTTAGAGCTTTACCTGTCAGTATCCCTGATAACTGATAAACATATTTTGCTTTGTCTATGTTATGAGCTGTACATGCTTGTTCAAATCTGTCCAGATAGAACATTATGTCATCACTGGAAGGACTAAATGTTGGTAACTTAATCTTAAAAGTATCATTATTAGCCTTACCAGAAGATGAACCCTTGTTTGAATCATTACCATTACTCATGCTCGTCAATTTCAATTTCTCCAACTCTAAAGCTAAGAGTTTTTCTTCATGTTCCATTTTTGCTTTCCTCTCATCAGACTCTCTTTGTAACTTCCTTTCTTCAGCTTGAGCCTGCATTTGAAGTCTTTCATTTTCAGCTTCTTTTTCAAGTCTTTTATTTTCAGCTTCTTTTTCAAGTCTTTTATTCTCAGCCTCTAGCTGTAGCTTTCTTTCCTCAGCTTCTGATTCCCTTTTTTGTTTTTCCATTTCCATTTGGAATCTCTTTTCATCCACCTGCATCTGCAGTTTCTTTTGTTCAGCTTCCATCTGCAGTTTCTTTTGTTCAGCTTTATCATATCGAGCAGTTGCAAATTCTTCTAACTTATCACCAGTCTTCCCAAGCAATTTACCCTGCTCAATAAAGTGCTCAAATGTAGACATGTTGTCTAACATATGAGTCCAAAACCTGAAATAATTAACTAATTTATTTCAAACCTAAGTGTAACAAGTCTTAATTAAGCACTTGTATATTCACATCACATTATATTATCCCAGTCTCTGTGGGAAACAAGTCTCCAATCAAAGAACTTGTATATGAAATATCAGCACTCAAATCTTGATCATAAGTGCACTTCTCATTCAATAGTGCACGACACTATTCATCATTCATTTATCATCAGTATAGTAGTAACAGTGCATTAGCATAGCCCATTAACTAATTACTATAACTGTAAACAATGACTATGTAAACACATGCAGAATGTAAACATTGAAAATGTAAACAATACAAACAATGTAAACAATAACAATGTAAACAATAACAAAGATCAGCAACAATACAAAAACTTTCGCAGAAATCAACTAAAAATAAAGCAGAAATTAATGAAATATCACAAAAAAATGTGACGATATCTGCGATAGAATTAAACAAAATACATGACACCACAGTGTATAAACAAAAATGTTGTATGAAACTAAATTATAGACAAGAGTAGGCTAACAAATACAAACAAATCACAACAAAACTAAAGAATGCGAAATAATAACGAAAACAATATTAAAACATGTCATCACAGCTAACATAAATAGCAACAGAAGTCGCTTAGCAAATTCCAGTATCGGAAATTTGCAAACCCTACAGAAAACGCTCACAATAGACGACCTCTATGACGTGGCATAATCTAACGGAGACACCACCCAACCGAGAACCCGCTGAAATATAAACATATAAATATACAAATAACATATAAACATATAACATATAGAATGAGATGATACACAGAAGACTCAGCAGAAGTATAAGGGCACAGTTTACATACAAACAGGCCACTTAACTTAAAGGCTTCCAATCGTAGAACAGCAGAAAAAACGGATGTCAATCAACGTCCTAAAGAGCGAAGCTCCAACGATGATGGCACATCTGAACTGCTTCCACTGCTAACACGATGGTACAAGAGCTTCTGACATACTGTGTGTTGAGTTGTTTCGGCACTTGACCTTCTAATCCAAAAGTAAGTTGATGGAAATCGGTACTTGGCCTTCTTCAGAAAACAACCCGTTTCAACCGGCACTTGACCTTCTCAAAAAACGACAGCACTGGAACCTTGACAGCAGCAACTTGCTTGACTTGCGTAAAAGATAACAGCAGTCCGAGTTATCCGGCAACATGTAACAACGCCGGGTACTGTCAAATTCTTGTTTCCGTCAAAAAAATTGAAATTTTGACTTTTACCGGGCAACGCCGAGTACTTTGAAAATTTTGAAGATGTTGACTGTATTGAAGAATGTTAATTTCTTGAAGGATGCTGATGAATTCTTGTTGAAAATGAAGTGGGTAAGGGACCCCGTGTTTGCTAGTACCAGAATCAAACCAGCTTATGGCCACCAAATGATGCGTGATGCCATATGATGATGGATGGCATCCGCATGTCTGGTTTTGTGTAGTGTGTAGATGTGTTCAGTCAAAACAATGTTCATGCAACAATAACAGGGCAATCCACATAGGACGTCAGTAAACTCACGACGTATAAAGTCAATGAGTCTTGAAACAGCCGTTGACGTTTTTCTTCATTATTTATTGTGGACGCCACAGTGACAAAATGGTTACGCAAATGTGTAGGCACATCAAACAGTCATTATCACAGCAACATTCAATACAGCAATAAACGGTAGACAGCATTACAATGATGAGTCAGATGCATGTTATATTTCATAGTGCTGTAAATGTAGTCAGGTGGAAAAACTCCATCCTTTTCTATAACAGCCAGGAGATAACCAGATGTATGAGATCAGTTCACTCTCCTTAGTTTGACTTCAGCAAGACAGACACGTCTGCCGAAGTATAAATAATGTCCTCAAGAATATCCTCTAGATAATAAAGGTTTTCTAAACCTAGTTCATTTAACAAAGTAGCAAGTAATGGTCCTTGGTACCTGCATCAACCGATGCAGTACAATGCAGCGACATGTGAGCTGGGAAAGAACATCTCGTGACGACGACTTTCGGAGACAGGCTATGAATCGAAATCGCTCACGACCCAAAATCGATAGAGTTAATGAAAAAGTCAATTTACCTTGCTTTCATGAAATACACAGAAATATCACGCCTCCCGACATGTGGGAAAACACTAGAGGTATTATCTCGACTAAACGAAATATCCATAAGAGGACTACACATCCCTGACAGAACAAAAATAGCGGAGATCCCCTCTTCAACGAGGCATCTCTTTCGCCATTCCAAATCGCTCACTCCCACTAGTGGTGGGCGGAAACCGATCGACAAACAACAAGACAAGTCATGCGCAGTCCAGCGCAAAAATGACCACAGCTCAAAAGTTAACTGCATTCGATACCAACGCGAGAAGACAAATGCTTACCGAGAAAAGTGACTATAAATTACAAGCAGTTGTTGCCCTTGCGTTATAAAACAGATATTGAAATAAAACGATGTTGCGAGAATTTAGATTTGGTATACCATGTCTTAATTTGTTAGATTTGGTTGACTGCCTTAATTTGTTAGATTTGGTAGACTGTCTTAATTTGTTAGATTTGGTTGACTGCCTTAATTTGTTAGATTTGGTTGACTGTCTTAAGTTGTTAGATTTAGTAGACTGTCTTAATTTGTTAGATTTGGTAGACTGTCTTAATTTGTTAGATTTGGTATACTGTGTCTTAATTTGTTAGATTTGGTTGACTGTCTTAATTTGTTAGATTTGTTTGACTGTCTTAATTTGTTTGATTTGGTAAACTGTGTCTTAATTTGTTAAATTTGGTTGACTGTCTTAATTTGTTAGATTTGGTTGACTGTCTTAATTTGTTAGATTTGGTAGACTGTCCTAATTTGTTAGATTTGGTTGACTGTCTTAATTTGTTAGATTTGGTTGACTGTCTTAATTTGTTAGATTTGTTTGACTGTCTTAATTTGTTAGATTTGGTAGACTGTGTCTTAATTTGTTAGATTTGGTTGACTGTCTTAATTTGTTAGATTTGGTAGACTATCTTAATTTGTTAGATTTAGTAGACTGTCTTAATTTGTTAGATTTGGTTGACTGTCTTAATTTGTTAGATTTGGTTGAATGTCTTCATTTGTTAGATTTGGTTGACTGTCTTAATTTGTGAGATTTGGTTGAGTGTCTTAATTTGTTAGATTTGGTAGACTGTCTTAATTTGTTAGATTTAGTAGACTGTCTTAATTTGTTAGATTTGGTTGACTGTCATAATTTGTTAGATTTGGTTGACTGTCTTAATTTGTTAGATTTGGTAGACTGTGTCTTAATTTGTTAGATTTGGTTGACTGTCTTAATTTGTTAGATTTGGTAGACTGTGTCTTAATTTGTTAGATTTGGTTGACTGTCTTAATTTGTTAGATTTGGTAGACTGTCTTAATTTGTTAGATTTGGTTGACTGCCTTAATTTGTTAGATTTGGTTGACTGTCTTAAATTGTTAGATTTAGTAGACTGTCTTAATTTGTTAGATTTGGTAGACTGTCTTAATTTGTTAGATTTGGTTGACTGCCTTAATTTGTTAGATTTGGTTGACTGTCTTAAATTGTTAGATTTAGTAGACTGTCTTAATTTGTTAGATTTGGTAGACTGTCTTAATTTGTTAGATTTGGTAGACTATCTTAATTTGTTAGATTTAGTAGACTGTCTTAATTTGTTAGATTTGGTTGACTGTCTTAATTTGTTAGATTTGGTTGAATGTCTTCATTTGTTAGATTTGGTTGACTGTCTTAATTTGTGAGATTTGGTTGAGTGTCTTAATTTGTTAGATTTGGTAGACTGTCTTAATTTGTTAGATTTAGTAGACTGTCTTAATTTGTTAGATTTGGTTGACTGTCATAATTTGTTAGATTTGGTTGACTGTCTTAATTTGTTAGATTTGGTTGACTGTCTTAATTTGTTAGATTTGGTAGACTGTGTCTTAATTTGTTAGATTTGGTTGACTGTCTTAATTTGTTAGATTTGGTAGACTGTCTTAATTTGTTAGATTTGGTTGACTGCCTTAATTTGTTAGATTTGGTTGACTGTCTTAAATTGTTAGATTTAGTAGACTGTCTTAATTTGTTAGATTTGGTAGACTGTCTTAATTTGTTAGATTTGGTTGACTGCCTTAATTTGTTATATTTGGTTGACTGTCTTAAATTGTTAGATTTAGTAGACTGTCTTAATTTGTTAGATTTGGAAGACTGTCTTAATGTGTTAGATTTGGTATACTGTGTCTTAATTTGTTAGATTTGGTTGACTGTCTTAATTTGTTAGATTTGGTTGACTGTCTTAATTTGTTAGATTAGGTAGACTGTGTTAATTTGTTAGATTTGGTTGACTGTCCTAATTTTTTAGATTAGGTAGACGATTTCTTAATTTGTTAGATTTGGTAGACGGTGTCTTAATTTGTTAGAGGAACTAGACAGGGCTTAACTAAGGTATTATTAACCTGAACTTTCAATTTACGTCTGTTAAATTATGGCATGTATCTACCAGAGTGTCTCTGCCTGTTTTTGGGGAGAGCGTACAGAGGGAGTGAGGTGTTAGAGGCTTCCCTATGCAAGGTCTCAGCTTTTTGATGTGATGTGACAAGTGTCTTCCTCGCTGCCTTTACCTTCCCTAACTCAAGAGCGGAGTCATGTGCTACTTATTACTGCCGGTTAGAGTCTGAGTGTGACGTGACCTGCTTCGAACCCGGTCCATTTGCCCCGAGAAGCAAGCACTATAACCTTTCTGTCTCACAGACCCTGTACGAAACAGTGCCTGGTTATTATCTTATGAATGACAATACCTATGAGAAGAAAACAGAATGGTGCTTACCCATTGTGCCGCCAGGACCACCGGTCTTTGAAGTGTGAACCCATCAGCGTTGCCACTTCTAGGTGGATTCACCCAGTTCTAGGTCTGTTTGTCTCATCTAGGTGTCATTTTCATCATTAGTTGAAGACCGCTACCTAGATTTCGCCTTCAAAAATAGCCCAGAGTAGCCCTCTCCCCCAATAAAAACCGCCTTAAGTAGCTGAAGTAGCCCAAGTCGCCGAAATCTAGGTTTTTTTTCCTTCAAAATTCAGTGTGGCAGCACTGGTACCCGTTGCTGCTGATATCAGGCACAAAGGAAATTAAAGGATATATATAAAGGCGAGTGTTCCCTCCTATCATTACTTCTGAGACTCACTCGCTGCTGGGGCCCCCGTCTCACTCGGTCGGTAGTTAAGGTAGTAGACTACCTTGATAGGGTAAAAAACTCAAATTTTCCTTTCAGAATCAAACAACCATGGGTATAGTGTTAGTATGGACTTAACATTTTTGTCCACATAATGACCTCATTAATTATGCAAATTAGCTATCCAATATGGCCGCCGTAGTGAATAAATTATACACCTTTTTTAAAACATCATAACTATGTTATTTTTACAAGGATCTGACTGAAACTTGGCAAATTGAATTAGTATATATAGCTTGAGGTTTTGACCTAAAATACCAGATATTGACCGAAAGGTTGATTTTTAATGAATTTTCAAAATTTATATTTCTTGAATGTTTGATATTTGTGCCTCATTATATATGCATGATGGTCATAAAACTAAAATTTTGAATTCAATTGTATCCATTTTAGGTCAGAATCTGTAAGATTATATGACAACCAACTGTTTTAATTTTCATGTCAATTGAATGTACAGATCCAGAGATATCTTGTTTTAAAGATCACTAATTACGTTAAAAAGACAATTCCGAGAAAACAAGGAAAACAGAAAAAGTACTCACCAAAATGAAGTTTAATGAGCTCCTTTTGAATAAAGGTCTCCTTCTACTGCAGTTGCAGTGTCTATGAATCCCCTTTTCAGTGCTCTCAGGGTCTTTCTTCTGTTTTTTGTTTTTTCCAGGGATTTTTTAACAGATCCATATATGCGCTGTGTGTCTCTTTTGGTGGATAATGTCGTGGTATTAAATCCCCAAAAACCTAATTTTTTAAACAAACGCACGATTCGAACCCGGTAATGAAAATGTGCACAACTCTAGTAATTACGACAGCTGGTATTTCGCTTTGAAAAAAAAAAGGCGCAAATACTAACAGCTGAATCGTTTGGTGCTCCCATTTTTGCGCTGACCTGTGATTTACTGGTGAATGAAGGTCTACCCAGCTGTAAATAGGTACCTGACACTGCTGTTTGAGTTAGGGAACGGAAAGGCAGCAAGGAAGGGAACTGGTCACCCCATCTCTCGCTGCTGGACCTAGTAAAGTGAACTCTCGAACACTTCACTCCCCTATGGTAGTATCTGCTAGCTATGTGACTACCTTTACCTTTTAAGGATATCTTGTACATTTTGCATTTGTTATTGCCAGTTTGTCGCCTATTTCACTTCTTTCCACTGACCATAACCACAAGTCCCATTCTCCTCTTTGTAAACAATACCTTCCACATTGAAGTTTCTAAGTGCCATAGTTGTCCTAGAGCCATGTCAAGATAATAGTAGAATGTTTCAGTTTATTCTTCTGTCTTACCCGCTTTTGGTGTGTGTAAAGGGTATTTGTGTACAGCTAATATTTAGTGGTTTGCCGCTTAGTTTAATAACTAGTGGGGCTTGATGGGATATTTCGCTAAAATCCCGTAAGTGTTACAAATGTTTTTTCCTGCAAATCAAATTATGCCCGCTCCTCTTTGATGTTTCTTTCCTTCGGCATAAATTATTCTCATGTTCCATTATGTCACATATCACTCAGTGCTGGTAAATTTACATTCATTCTTTCCATTTCTCTCTATATGTTTTGTAATTTTTCATCCTGCATAAGAGACCTGACATTCCAAGTTCTTGTAGTTAAGGTATCATTACATTTGCTCACATTAGTTAGACGACGGTCAAGTATCACATGTAGCACACGATGTTCCCTACCGGACGAGGTGATTTGTCTACACCCCCATTAACGTCATTGGGATTTCTATGGAAGTTGTTTCCAGTCATGGCGGCTGTGCAAGGGACAGTACGACGGTGGTTTCACCTTGAATATCGTCTGTTTGTGCGCGGTAAGAATCTTGACTAACTTTGACTAATAAGTCTATTCTTAAGTGCACTTTGGGGAGAGGGTGGGGACAAGAGAGGCTTAACCGCCTATTGTCTCTTCGGCTGACACACCACAACGCTTCTGCCGTATGTTATACAGGCAGTTGCACCCTACAACAACCCATCCTCGCCCTCGGTGACAACCACTTGCCGTGGTCCGCTACATGTTCAAAATAAACAGTATTTACCATTTCTTTGACTATTATTTCCCTGTTTTTCTGTGTCCTCAGATACACACAGAGCCTTGTAATGGACAAATGATACCCAAGTGTCAATCAGAGTTGGTGCGGTTACCAAGACAACAAGATGCCGCACGGTGTCGTGCCCTTTCCTTTCGGTCATTGCCGTATTTGTAACGACAAAGCTACTGGGTTCCATTATGGCGTCGCAACGTGTGAGGGATGCAAGGTAAGTGTTCGATAAATGTTGTGTTTTAAAACACGTGGGCATTCATGTTTTTGTGTGTTTCCCTATTTTGATTTTTTTAATGCTGCGGGTAAAATACGGAAGGTAAGGATAGTGTTACTGCTGATGATAAGTCTTTGAAAGGTTGCTGTGAAGTTTATACGCCTTAATGTTTGCAACAGTGAGAAGCTGATGCAAAATTTAAGATGTCTAAATTTCACAGAAATTATGGATGTACAAGGGAGGTGGGGGCGGGGGAGACTTACCATTGAGAAGGGGGGACGGAATGGCGTCCGCCTCTAACTCTAAAGGTACCGGGTTCGCTCCCAGGACGTGGAATAAAATTGATGGGATTTGTTTTCAGAACCAGTGGTCATCATTTCACACTATAAAATTTTACCTCTTTTTGGCAGTGTTCAACTTAGTCGGTTATATTAGGGCGCATGTCCAAATATAGACGACCTTTAGGCCTGTTGACATAATAATAATTTGCGCACGTTAAAAATCCTCCACCAGTTTGAAATCGAAAAAAGTAGCCCATACGGCCCCTGCCCAGGCAAAATGTAAAAAAAAAAAGAATTTTTTTTTGGATACCTACCCCCCCCCCCCCCCCCCCCCCCCCCCCCCCCCCCCCCCCCCCCCCCCCACCCCCCCCCCCACCCCCCACCCCCCCGCAAAAATATTTATAGAACGTATGATTCCTGTTTACACACATTGGGATCCTCACCGGACTACAGGGTTCGCGCGCTGTTCCGAAATCCTACTTGTGTGATCTAAGGGAGGAAATAGCATTACTTATGGAGTTGTCTGTGAGCAGTGAAGATGGGCCGTAAAACCAAACCAAACTAAAGCAGTGAGAAAACATTTCTCATATCTTTTTGCTCCTTAGTTCTACACACACACAACAATATGTGACAACAATGACACACAAACGTGAAAAAAACTAAGGATAAATGGGTATGGGTCTGACCAACACACAAAGTTAAGTTTTCTTGTTGTTTATTATCACTAAACTGTTTTACAACATCAAGTTACCCAAAGATATCAAGAAAAAAGCATTTACATATAGAGGAAGTAAAGAAGAATGGTGCCCCTTCACCGTATAAAGGAAAATAACCCGAAGAAAATATTTACCCAAACGTTGAAGGTTAGCACTAGGTTTACAGAATAACAATATTGGTACAATAAAAGACCAAGTAAAGTAAACAAATCAAATCAAACCACCAAAGATTAATAGATAAATTCCAGCAACAATAAAATCAACACACGCTCTCTCATTCATGTGGCCAACTCTCACACTCTTACCTATTTTGTATTTCTTCCCTTGGGTCTGTGGTATCCCTTGGTACATTTATTCCATGAACATAATCCCTATTTTACTGTTGATTAGTGTATTAGTGCCATGACAAGGCTGAATGTGATCTGGAAAGGTAACATCAGTTTTCCTGTGAAGATCAAATTATACAAATCACTTGTATTATCTATTCTCTTGTATGGGTGTGAGGGCTGGACACTCACTGCAGATACGGAGTGAAGGATTCAGGCTTTCGAGTATAAATTTTATAGAAGAATTTTGCGCATTTGCTATAAAGAGCACAAAACAAATGTCTATGTTAGAGAGAAAATAAACACGTATGCAGGCCACCAAGAACCACTTTTGTCAGTAGTGAAACGTCGAAAGCTTGCTTGGTTTGGGCACGTAACTCGTCAAGACTCCCTTTCGAAAACGATCCTCCAGGGAACAGTCGAAGGTAAACGGAGAAGAGGAAGGCAAAGAAAATCCTGGGCTGATAACATCAAAGAATGGGCAGGGCACGGCTTTTCCACACTTGTACGCATTGCTGAGGATAGAGAGCAGTGGAGGACTCTGCTGATGCTTCCACCATGGCACCCTTACGACCCATGACGGGTTACGGGTTGAGATGAGATGAGTGTATCACCTCCAGCTGTCAAGGACACAAATTGGCCCCAGTTCATCCCAAAAAATAACTAATGAGGTGAACGCCGAATAAGTTAAGGTCCACGATGAATCCTGGAAATAATATAAATCATAAAGGGTTGTCTTCACTGTTCTAAAAAAACTAGCACTGTTCCTCCGATGTGTGCACAGGGGAATGTGATTCTAGATACAGGAACTACAACTGAATAATTTCGTTGCGACAACTCTTGCAGTGTTGAGGGCGGGCGGGGAAAACAGTCTTGTTTCCCGCTCGGCTGGAACGTCTATTTGGATATAGGGTTTACTACAAATATTGAATATGTGAGGTTCCTTGGCGTTTACCGTTTTAAGATAGGGGAACACTTCTAGAAAATCTGGAAAAATCCGGTTTTTATAAATGATGATGATGGATTTTCTATCGGCCGACTGTTTGTCAGAGTGCCAGTCCTGCACAGTGTATATTTTAGTACTCCACTTGGATTACAACTGTCAGGTGTTGGGGAAAATAATAATAATGTTTCAGGTATACGCCACTGTTGGCTGATAAAAATAGTATCCTGGATTTGGTAAGTCCAGTATTATAATTTATAGTCATACAGTATCTTCGGCTAGTACACTCTTAACCATGGAAATGGAAAAGAAAAAAAAAAGTTCATCCATTTGGGATCAGGTCTGCTAAAAATACAAGAAACATTTTATGGAATAATGCTACCACTCTATGTAAATATAAATATGTATAGACGGGGACACGATAGTCTCTCCTCCGCTCTGTCAAATCCTGACGAATTTAAAAGATACACGGTGTTTTTCCCTACGCCTTACATACAGACACCGCTGGCCGCGTAGGTGGGTCGGACTGAGTCAATGAAGACTCTCCCGCCTTTTCTCGCGGGTGGCAGTTACACGCACAGTGTGTTATTTTTTTTTTCTCACAATGCGCCACGTACAAATTATCACCTATCATTTAGTATCTAGTAAATTGTCGGTGTATGTTAATTTGTTGTATGGCATTTTAAAAAATAATAGACGCTATAATAACAATAATTTTTAAAAAATGAAATATAAACAGTATTTATTTCCCTCCCACTATCAGTCGTTTAGCCTCTAAGTCCGGTCTGGTTAACCGTCTTTTTTTATCTCTCTCTCTTCTGGAGAGTTTAGTGATGCGTGGTGTTCACTGTAAACAAAATTTACCGTCTCGTCTCAGCTAGGTAGCGGTCGGTGACGTGGTCTAACATTTTAATAGAATATCTGGTTATGGAAATCGCTACGCGTTATTTTATTTAATTCGCCTTACTAGCAAGAAAAAAGATCTAAGTGAAGTATTTAACTGTATGTTTATAGTATTTAAGTGTTTAACTTTAAATGATATCACTGTAAAATACTTCTAATACTTAGCACTATTTACCAGAAAATCCAGAATAAAAATCTCCACGAATCACCTTTTAACCAATAATCCATAAGAAATGGTTATGTCTATGCGCTAGACCTGTCTTCTCAAATTCTGACTGACACTGATGGTTGGGTTAAAGAAACAGTAGTATATATATCTCATTAAATTTTCCTTGATCTCTAATGCGTTATTTCGCGCTCCTGTGTGAGACCAAAAATTCAGAAGCTAGAGGTATCAAGATGAAAATCTTTACGTTTCGGTGTTCCAGAGTTTCTCGTCTGGAGCTTTGACCGACATCAAAAGCCTTTCTGTTCTACTAACGGGTTTCCTTGTAGGATGCCCGTGTTCCCAGATCAAAGGATATTGGGGATTTTTAGATTTCCCCTGAGCAATTTCAAAGAAGTCTGTTATATATATATCTCTCTCTCTCTCTCTCTCTCTCTCTCTCACACACACACACGTGCTGTCTGTCAAGTATTATATGGTTGACAGATAAGCTCGCGTGAGTGGAACGCTTTAAAACGAAGCGTGATTTGTTTCCTGTTATGACTGACAGGTCAACGAAGATGGTAAACACTGCATTAGCCCGTGTTTACAGAAAAGAAGGCGGAAACAAAATGGTACGTTGCAGAAATAGACAGTTGGTATAATGCATGTTTAACTAGCAAATCAGAGAGCAGCTATAAGGTTACAATAAGCTGTCAGATTGCTGTAGGCTCTTTTCCAGTACACGTCACATTGATAGATCTCTAGGTGAGGGGAAAAGAAAAAGGATTTAAAGCTAGAGACGTTTTTGTCTGCCAGCCTTGTCATGCGCGATATGCCCAGAATTAGAGACGCTTGTTTGTGTTCACAATGAAAACTCACAAGCTAGAGACATTTTTGTCTGCCAGCCTTGTCAAGCGCGGTATACCCAGGATTAGAGAAACTTGTTTGTGTGCACAATTAAAACTCACAAACTAGCCCACAAAAGTTCATTTTAATCATGAATTGTGTGAGTTATGAAAGCGATATTTTTTTTTTCTGAAGTGAAGTAAACATCCAAAAAGATATCGTGAGTTGGAATGCCAGGAAGTATATCGTCTGGCAGAGATACAAATTACGTAAAGGCTACACTTACTGAAACTTCCATACACTCTCAGACCTAAAAACATATGCGATTTTATCAAGATAAATCCGCAGACAGCTGATTGTTTCTAAAGTAGATCCCCCATGGCGCCTGAGCTGCTGCCGCCGCCACAAAAGATTTGAGGCCAAATGTTGCAAATGGTCTTTTGCAGGATTCTTGCGCGGAAGCACCATGTGTCGATGCAGTTGTGGTTTCTGCAGCAGTATGTTTGGTCACAAGCTTGATAAGGCACAATATACCTGTTCTTCTCTCCCTGCTGCATAGACAGTTGCCTTTGAAAGATGTTCACCTTTACTCAGTAAGGCACGCTACGATTTAATGAAGATAGCCCATCTCCATTGCCCTTCAGCTCCCGGTGGAGCATAGGCCTTCAAAAAGTTCATGTCAAACCTTCCTGTCATGCACCATCATCCCATCTTGCCACACTGGTTTCTCGTTCTTTTCATTAGCTCTATATTGGCTATCTCGTCATATCATTTCAATCCTTCTATTCTGTGAAAGCACCCATTTATGAAAGTCTGTAGCTTTTTCGCTTGTCGGGGTTTTCTTTATTCTCTATATTTCAGAACAATACAGTGGGACAGGTCATTAAAAAAACTGACAGAAACCACTAAATATACACATTAGAGGAAGAAAACGAAGGTGAATCGGGAGCGCACATACACGCGCGATCTCGTTCATATACAAACATTGATAAAACTGCAAGGTAAAACAGCGACACAGTTGATAACACGGAAATCCTGCAGGGACAGTGCAGAATTGACAGATCTTCTTGGATCCTTAATCACTATCTGTCAAAGCAGTTAGTGGCCGTCACGCCTGGTGGTGTCTTGTAGGACAGCAACAAACTGAAAGAACAAGGAGCACATACGATAGAGAGACTGAGATGTCAGAGAGAAAGGGACCTCACAAGGAGAGACACATAAAATAGTTAGACTGAGATGTCAGAGAGAAAGGGACCTCACAAGGAGAGACACATAAAATAGTTAGACTGAGATGTCAGAGAGACGGGGACCACACAAGGAAAGACACATAAAATAGAGAGACTGAGATGTGTAAGAGAGGAGACCTCGCAAGGAAAGACATATAAAACAGAGAAACTGAAATGTGTCAGAGATAAGGAGACCTCACAAGGAGAGACACATAAAAATAGAGAGACTGAGATGTGTCAGAGATAAGGATACCTCACAAGGAGAGACACATAAAATAGAGAGACTGAAATGTCAGGGAGAAGGGGACCTAACAAGAGAGACACATAAAATAGAGAGACTGAGATGTGTCAGAGAGAAGGGGACCTCCCAAGGAGAGACATATAAAATAGAGAAACTGAGATATGTCAGAGAGAAGGGGACCTCACAAGAAGATACACATAAAATAGAGAGACCGAGATGTCAGAGAGGCGGAAACCACACAAGGAAAGACACATTAAATAGAGAAACTACGATGTCAGAGATAAGGGGACCTCAGAAAGAGAGACTCATAAAATAGAAAGACTAAGATGTCAGAGAGAAGGGGACCTCGCAAGGAGAGGCATAAAATAGAGAAACTGAGGTCAGAGAGAATGAGACTTCACAAGGAGAGACATATAAAATAAATCGAAAATGAAAGACATATTTCGAGAGATATTGCTTATAGTTTACGCAACAAAAAATATGTAGTCACACAATGGATCCAAGGGTTTTTTCCTTTCTTTAAAAATAATTTATATATTGACATTCCTAGCTGCTTCTTTTTAAAGGAAGGATAAGTTAATCCAACTTTCATTAGTATTTTTAACCGTTCCTATCACAGATAAAAATCTTCTTCTTCGTTCACTCTCATATCATCATGAGGATCATAACATGCCCAAAGAAAGTGGGTTGCTTCCTTCTGATATAAGTTGTTAGCTTCATTTTCGCACTGGCTTCTTTCAGGACATCGTTATTACTCTTTCTAGCTGTCCCTGACACGCTTAACATCCTTCTGTAAAACCACATCTGTGTGGCCTCCAGGGATTTCCTGCTTGTTTACTAATTGCTTCTTAGATCCATCTTTGTTTCTTAGATCTGGAAAAGGCATTTGACCAGATCCCCAGGAGCAAACTTTGGGACTGTTTGGCAAGGAAGAACATTCCAGCACCTCTGATTCATTCTATACAGAGTTTCTACAAGTCTTGCAGAAATTATGTGAGGACGGCAAACCATAAGTCAGAAGAGTTTAGGACTGTCGTAAATTTATTTTGAGAGAAAGAGTCTTAGAAATAGTGGTCCGGTTTAGAGTGGAAAATGATGATGGAAAGCTCAGTGATAGAAAATGTAGAGATTAAATAGTTGCTTCACAGCGTGCTGGAGGAGAGTAAAGACAGACTTATTTACGACAAATCGTTTCTCTCAATCTTCTCTTCCACTCTCCCGGTCAAACAATTATTTGCCAGTTTTCCAGACACACCTCTGCGCGCACACCGATTTGGTGTTTTCAAACACACAGACGACGTAGATACAAACTATATTAAACGAATAGGGGAAAAGTTGGGCTTTGGGTATCTCCAACACAGTACTAAATGAGTTTATGTGATTTTATTACCTTAAACATCAATCACTAACAAATATCAGGTATTACATAGATTATCATAAGTACACAAATGCAAATAACAAGTTTGGGAGGGGTGAAGAAGATTGGTATCGACTAAGCCCTTCCCGCTTATTAGACAAAGATAAACCCAGTCCAGAGATAGATAATATCAGGAACATGGGTACGTTAACCTAACAGTGAAGTTAATTGCTCTGAAAGAGGTGTTACAAAGTTAGGTATAGGTGATAGAAAAAACCTGTTCTTCCCAGCTGTTCTTCCCTTTACTAAGCAAATGGAAATGAGGGGGGTTTAAAACAGAGTTAACCAATTATCACCTCCCCCTTAAAGGAACAGTGCAGGGAGTACAGAAAAATTATATTACCAGGCACGAAAGTTAACAAAAGGGTTACAAGAGAAAAAAAGATTAAATTTCCTGTCATTCATGCACACGCGTGAGGATCCACACTCATATATTCACACACTTACCGAATGCAGCCTCAACCGATCCATAAAAGTATATAAAACAGCAAGTATTCTCTTGACATGTGAAACTGTCTAGCACTTCGATGTCCCGCCCCAGATGTTTGCGAGGTTTTGCTGGTAACAAATATTCTCACTTATCGCAAGACTTGAAGGCTAAGAGTTCTTGTGTTTTTATTATGTGATGGGGCCGAAAAGGAGACGCCCGCCCCCTACCTGTTTCTAGGCAGATTATTATCGATGTGCGCGAAGCATTCTGGGTTGTGAAAAGTCTGAAGTAGAAGATATGTAATGAGGCCATGATAAAGCCTACATAAAGTTGTGGTGTAGAATTGTGTTATATTAAATAGCTGTAGGTTTTATTTGTGTTTTCGCTATTCCTAAAGCGATAATCGCGTGTGATATTTAAGTAGCCAAGATTAATACGCCCAGCGCAGTAAGTGAGTGATGCGCCGTAGGGCCTATAAAAGAGATAGCGGCCGGAAAGCGGCCCTACTTTGCCACAGCCGCCAGAGAGAACAGACGACAGAGCCAAGCTGTAAATGCCTTGAGCACGTGAGTTAATTTAAATTAGAATTAGTTTTATATAATTCGGAAATAATATCGATGTGGCTGTTTTAATGTTTAGTGATATAGATAGATGTGTTTCCAAAGGAAATGTCTTTTTATGACATTATGATTTAGTCTTGAAATGATAGATGAGTGAAAATAATGTTTGATAGGTTTTATTAGGCACGCAAAGCCCAAATCACGTATGTAAGAGTTTAGTATCAAGTATTTCATCCATCAGACCGGGCAAATTTAGTAAGAGTGTTTTATACATGAAACTGGACAGAGAAGCGATTTTTTACTTGAATTTAGATGATATTGACTGTTATCAGGATGGCAACCATACGGTCATGAAAGGCGGCGCGTCACCACGCGTGTGTATAAAGAAGACGCCAGTTTTATATTGTGTGAATTGAGACGGGGGTGGGAAGCAGATTAAGATAATTTTCCCCAGTAAAGGAAAGAGATAGCTTTCGTGTTAATGCCAGTTTTGTTAAAGTCAAGAGTAATTATTTTATTTCTTCAATGTAAAAGTAATTGAGTGTATTTCACGATAGCCTACTTATCATAATTCTACTGTATATATTTAATGGGTTACTGTGAGGTGAGAATATGTATTTAGATTTCTGGAGAGCGCGAGGCCACTCCTTTGTTGAGACATGTGTTTCTCTGGTTGCTCCCGGCGGAGCATGGAAACACCAATGTGGCTGGTGTCTATCACAAGCCGACAAGAAGCATTTTTATGCTATTGCAGTGGTTGTTTCGGTAACGATGTGTTTCATGTGATGAGATTCCCAGTCGCACCAGTGGTCATATACGACATGCTTGTTGCCAGGCGAATATGTGATGGGGCCGAAAAGGAGACGCCCGCCCCCTACCTGTTTCTAGGCAGATTATTTTCGATGTGCGCGAAGCATTCTGGGTTGTGAAAAGTCTGAAGTAGAAGATATGTAATGAGGCCATGATAAAGCCTACATAAAGTTGTGGTGTAGAATTGTGTTATATTAAATAGCTGTAGGTTTTATTTGTGTTTTCGCTATTCCTAAAGCGATAATCGCGTGTGATATTTAAGTAGCCAAGATTAATACGCCCAGCGCGCAGTAAGTGAGTGATGCGCCGTAGGGCCTATAAAAGAAATAGCGATCGGCAAAAGGCCGATTTGAAGATTCAGCCTACACGAGAGAGCAAACGACGAAGCGCCCTGTGTACCTACACAGAAGAACACAAAGACATGACACATTAGCATCGGGCACTGTTGGGTGTTTTGTTTTGTTTAGTTTAGTTTTGTTATGTTCGCTAGTTTATTTGTTTAATGTTTGCTTTGTCACTGAATGGGTTGTAAAAATAAATATAGCCCCTGCCTCTAGAATCAAGAGTTTTATTGTTGTTCGGGTCGGTGCGAGTGTGACAAGAGAGTGATCACACATCACAATATAATCATCATCATCATCTCGCCCACCCCACCACAATTGGCGTCGTCGGCAGGATCAGGCAGACAGTGACACTGAGCAAACAGCAAGCGAACAAATATTGTAAACACCCAGCAGTGCATTCCTGCAGCAAGATGGCTAATGCGCATATGAAGATATTGTACGTGAAGGAGCCAGAGATAAGGTTGTTTAGTGGAGAGGGGAGGCCCACTTGGCAAGAGTTTGTGGAAGATGTGGAAGCCGCGTGGAAGGTGGCGCCTTTTTGTGCAGAAGACAAGTTAGACGTGATATGGAACAACGTGACACAATGGGTATCTAGAGAATTACGGATACATGGTGGAGCCAAGGCCAGCCCTGAGAAGTTACTGGAAATTGTCAAAAAAGCCTACAGTGAGCAACCACCAGTCAGTGAGGTGAACAGGAATTTCCCTTGGGAATATGCTGTTTATGGTGAAAGTAAAAAGCCTGAGACACTGGTCCAGATAGCAAGTGCAGAAGTTCAGAAGGAGAAGGAGGCACTCAGAGCAGAATTATCCTTCCTAAAGTCCCAGATAGCACAGATGTCAGAGGCCAGTTCGCCAGCACAAGAGGAGGTGCAGAGAAAGAGAGCACCATGCCAGCCGCGGGAACAGCCAACGCAAGACGAGGTGTGTCCGCGGGAACAGCCAACGCAAGACGAGGAGGTGTGTCCGCAGGAACCGCAACTAGCCCTTCTTGTATGTGAGAGTCAGGCTGTAGTCAAGGAAAGCTGTGAGCTGACAGCACCGATAAAAGCAGTTGCACCAACAAGGCGAAAAGGGGTTTGCAAGTGGTACAGTGTTCACAGGGGATGGGGATTCATCACGCCAGATGATGGTGGTATTGATGTATTCGTACATCAGACCAAGATCTACAGAAAAGGATTCCGGAGTCTGGCGAGGAATGAACGAGTAGAGTTTGACAGCAAACCATCGGTCCAGGGCATGGAAGCAATTTATGTATGCGGCATTGGCGGTCAAGAGTGTAAGGGCAGCAGGAAGCGACCCATGGCACAGAGGAAGCCCAGAAAGATAAGATGCTACAATTGTGGAGACCTGTCAGACCACATGGCAGCCAAGTGCCCTCAAGGCCCGCTTCCGAAGAGATGTTTTCGATGCAAGTCAACTGAACATTTGATAACCGCCTGTCCCTCAAAGAGCTCTTTCCCGAGACGTGCTACCACAACCAGGTTTCCTTCCGGGTGCAAGCCAAGAGATGACCGTGACAACTGTCACCCTAAGGGTGCCGAGAAAATTGGTCGTCGTGCAGGGGAGGAAACCCGTCCTAAACAGATAGGAGGGAATGCGCATCAAGGTTCAGAGGAGGAGACACATCAAAAGCAGACTGTGGGGAATGTAAGCCACCGTTCACACAAGATGAGTGGAAAGCACGTCAAGAGCGATCTCTCTTCAAACTCGACAGCTGCAAGCACTGACAGGCAGATGTCACGGGCAGACAGCGACGCGGCACCGGTGTGCGAGTCTTCAAGACCACAGCGGCTGACAGCCCGGCAACGTACAACTGGAGACATGACGACCACGAGTGTCCCCAGCCGAGTTGTACCGAAAACAGAATCTAAGCCCAAAACATCGACGCTGAGAAATAATCAGGCGCATCACCAACGATCTAAGAGATTTCGACAGAAGTGCCTGAGGTAGTGATGTTGTCGGGACGATAACAAAATCAGGAGGGGGATATGTGATGGGGCCGAAAAGGAGACGCCCGCCCCCTACCTGTTTCTAGGCAGATTATTTTCGATGTGCGCGAAGCATTCTGGGTTGTGAAAAGTCTGAAGTAGAAGATATGTAATGAGGCCATGATAAAGCCTACATAAAGTTGTGGTGTAGAATTGTGTTATATTAAATAGCTGTAGGTTTTATTTGTGTTTTCGCTATTCCTAAAGCGATAATCGCGTGTGATATTTAAGTAGCCAAGATTAATACGCCCAGCGCGCAGTAAGTGAGTGATGCGCCGTAGGGCCTATAAAAGAAATAGCGATCGGCAAAAGGCCGATTTGAAGATTCAGCCTACACGAGAGAGCAAACGACGAAGCGCCCTGTGTACCTACACAGAAGAACACAAAGACATGACACATTAGCATCGGGCACTGTTGGGTGTTTTGTTTTGTTTAGTTTAGTTTTGTTATGTTCGCTAGTTTATTTGTTTAATGTTTGCTTTGTCACTGAATGGGTTGTAAAAATAAATATAGCCCCTGCCTCTAGAATCAAGAGTTTTATTGTTTTGTAAAAATATAATAAATAGCCCCTGCCTCTAGAATCAAGAGTTTTATTGTTGTTCGGGTCGGTGCGAGTGTGACAAGAGAGTGATCACACATCACAATATAATCATCATCATCATCTCGCCCACCCCACCACAATTGGCGTCGTCGGCAGGATCAGGCAGACAGTGACACTGAGCAAACAGCAAGCGAACAAATATTGTAAACACCCAGCAGTGCATTCCTGCAGCAAGATGGCTAATGCGCATATGAAGATATTGTACGTGAAGGAGCCAGAGATAAGGTTGTTTAGTGGAGAGGGGAGGCCCACTTGGCAAGAGTTTGTGGAAGATGTGGAAGCCGCGTGGAAGGTGGCGCCTTTTTGTGCAGAAGACAAGTTAGACGTGATATGGAACAACGTGACACAATGGGTATCTAGAGAATTACGGATACATGGTGGAGCCAAGGCCAGCCCTGAGAAGTTACTGGAAATTGTCAAAAAAGCCTACAGTGAGCAACCACCAGTCAGTGAGGTGAACAGGAATTTCCCTTGGGAATATGCTGTTTATGGTGAAAGTAAAAAGCCTGAGACACTGGTCCAGATAGCAAGTGCAGAAGTTCAGAAGGAGAAGGAGGCACTCAGAGCAGAATTATCCTTCCTAAAGTCCCAGATAGCACAGATGTCAGAGGCCAGTTCGCCAGCACAAGAGGAGGTGCAGAGAAAGAGAGCACCATGCCAGCCGCGGGAACAGCCAACGCAAGACGAGGTGTGTCCGCGGGAACAGCCAACGCAAGACGAGGAGGTGTGTCCGCAGGAACCGCAACTAGCCCTTCTTGTATGTGAGAGTCAGGCTGTAGTCAAGGAAAGCTGTGAGCTGACAGCACCGATAAAAGCAGTTGCACCAACAAGGCGAAAAGGGGTTTGCAAGTGGTACAGTGTTCACAGGGGATGGGGATTCATCACGCCAGATGATGGTGGTATTGATGTATTCGTACATCAGACCAAGATCTACAGAAAAGGATTCCGGAGTCTGGCGAGGAATGAACGAGTAGAGTTTGACAGCAAACCATCGGTCCAGGGCATGGAAGCAATTTATGTATGCGGCATTGGCGGTCAAGAGTGTAAGGGCAGCAGGAAGCGACCCATGGCACAGAGGAAGCCCAGAAAGATAAGATGCTACAATTGTGGAGACCTGTCAGACCACATGGCAGCCAAGTGCCCTCAAGGCCCGCTTCCGAAGAGATGTTTTCGATGCAAGTCAACTGAACATTTGATAACCGCCTGTCCCTCAAAGAGCTCTTTCCCGAGACGTGCTACCACAACCAGGTTTCCTTCCGGGTGCAAGCCAAGAGATGACCGTGACAACTGTCACCCTAAGGGTGCCGAGAAAATTGGTCGTCGTGCAGGGGAGGAAACCCGTCCTAAACAGATAGGAGGGAATGCGCATCAAGGTTCAGAGGAGGAGACACATCAAAAGCAGACTGTGGGGAATGTAAGCCACCGTTCACACAAGATGAGTGGAAAGCACGTCAAGAGCGATCTCTCTTCAAACTCGACAGCTGCAAGCACTGACAGGCAGATGTCACGGGCAGACAGCGACGCGGCACCGGTGTGCGAGTCTTCAAGACCACAGCGGCTGACAGCCCGGCAACGTACAACTGGAGACATGACGACCACGAGTGTCCCCAGCCGAGTTGTACCGAAAACAGAATCTAAGCCCAAAACATCGACGCTGAGAAATAATCAGGCGCATCACCAACGATCTAAGAGATTTCGACAGAAGTGCCTGAGGTAGTGATGTTGTCGGGACGATAACAAAATCAGGAGGGGGATATGTGATGGGGCCGAAAAGGAGACGCCCGCCCCCTACCTGTTTCTAGGCAGATTATTTTCGATGTGCGCGAAGCATTCTGGGTTGTGAAAAGTCTGAAGTAGAAGATATGTAATGAGGCCATGATAAAGCCTACATAAAGTTGTGGTGTAGAATTGTGTTATATTAAATAGCTGTAGGTTTTATTTGTGTTTTCGCTATTCCTAAAGCGATAATCGCGTGTGATATTTAAGTAGCCAAGATTAATACGCCCAGCGCGCAGTAAGTGAGTGATGCGCCGTAGGGCCTATAAAAGAGATAGCGGCCGGAAAGCGGGCCTACTTTGCCACAGCCGCCGGAGAGGACAGACGACAGAGCCAAGCTGTAAATGCCTTGAGCACGTGAGTTAATTTAAATTAGAATTAGTTTTATATAATTCGGAAATAATATCGATGTGGCTGTTTTAATGTTTAATGATATAGATAGATGTGTTTCCAAAGGAAATGTCTTTTTATGACATTATGATTTAGTCTTGAAATGATAGATGAGTGAAAATAATGTTTGATAGGTTTTATTAGGCACGCAAAGCCCAAATCACGTATGTAAGAGTTTAGTATCAAGTATTTCATCCATCAGACCAGGCAAAGTTAGTAAGAGTGTTTTATACATGAAACTGGACAGAGAAGCGATTTTTTACTTGAATTTAGATGATATTGACTGTTATCAGGATGGCAACCATACGGTCATGAAAGGCGGCGCGTCACCACGCGTGTGTATAAAGAAGACGCCAGTTTTATATTGTGTGAATTGAGACGGGGGTGGGAAGCAGATTAAGATAATTTTCCCCAGTAAAGGAAAGAGATAGCTTTCGTGTTAATGCCAGTTTTGTTAAAGTCAAGAGTAATTATTTTATTTCTTCAATGTAAAAGTAATTGAGTGTATTTCACGATAGCCTACTTATCATAATTCTACTGTATATATTTAATGGGTTACTGTGAGGTGAGAATATGTATTTAGATTTCTGGAGAGCGCGAGGCCACTCCTTTGTTGAGACATGTGTTTCTCTGGTTGCTCCCGGCGGAGCATGGAAACACCAATGTGGCTGGTGTCTATCACAAGCCGACAAGAAGCATTTTTATGCTATTGCAGTGGTTGTTTCGGTAACGATGTGTTTCATGTGATGAGATTCCCAGTCGCACCAGTGGTCATATACGACACGCTTGTTGCCAGGCGCACCAGTCGTCACATACGACATGCTTCAGAAGGCAGTAACGAATACTGATGGGGATCGGTTACGAGGTAGTAGCTTATTCTCATTATTGAGAGTATTTGTTGTACATATAGTTGAATATTATTTTATGTCCAGTTGATGATTATTTAATTATGGTTATGTGAGAAATGGTTGTGAGAGCACGTGGGCTCACTTCAAGGTATATATTTCTCTTCTCCGCTCCTGAGGGAGCATGGGGCCAACAGTGTGGTTTGCCTTCATATTAAGCATTCAGATGCTCGGGCAGTAGTGGTTTTGGTAGCAATCTGTGTTACATGGTGAGGTTGCCAGCCTCATGCACAACACCATACTAGTCGCATTGGACGACACACATGAGTGTGTGTGTGTGTGTGATAGTTGAGTGTGTCAGGTGGCGGCGTAGGACAGTTTGACAGGTGAGAGCGTGGTGTTTCTCATTCAGTATTATATTATGATTTTAACTATTCTGTGCTTTGTTTGCTTCTTCAGATTAGCATCGGGCACTGTTGGGTGTTTTGTTTTGTTTTGTTTTGTTTGGTGTTATGTTCGCTAGTTTATTTGTTTAATGTTTGCTTTGTCACTGAATGGGCTGTAAAAATAAATATAGCCCCTGCCTCTAGAATCAGGAGTTTTATTGTTGTTCGGGTCGGTGCGAGTGTGACAAGAGAGTGATCACACATCACAATATAATCATCATCATCATCTCGCCCACCCCACCACAATTATATAAAAAAAGGAGTCTATGGGATGGCACTGACACAGTTCGGCACAGGGGTGAAAATGAAGTGGTCTCTTTTAATCTTCCGCTATGGTAAAATTCCTTCAATGCGTGATGATAGTAACTGACCGGAAAGTTTTATTAAATCCAATTGAGGAAAAACTAGGCTCAGTCACAGTCAGGAAAATATGTACTCTCTCACAGTAAACAGTAAATGTATTATCGCTACTGGCGATGATTACCTTCCAGTTTGTCTTACTGATTTTTAATGGTAATTTGGCGATTGTTCTTTTAAATGTTCTTGGGTGGGCTTTATTTCATTTAATTATGACAGCTAGGTCGCAAAGGACCGCCACAAAGATTATATTTAAAAGAAATGTTTCTTCAATATGACTGGAAGTTTATAGGATGATTCCTTTATTTCTTTCTTTATTTAGCTGGGACCGCAGGTTACGATCACTCTGTATGAAAGAAAAAAACATGTAACATACCGAAAAATCAAGCGCGATAAATTTCCCGTTAAGTCTATAATACACTCGAGTATTTAATTATGTATTTAATAAACACTGCGCGAATTCTAGTGGTTAAAACACACATCTATGAAACTAGGACTTAACTGAATTTATTAATTATAAATTCCTTCGCGACTTTAAAAGTTAATTTAAGCATCTATTATCTTTTGAAATAATATAATAGATAGATCATTATATTTACAACTGGAACTATTGAGATGGTTAAATTTAATAGATTTAAATTAACACAAAATCCATTGAAATAGAATGACTGAACTAGACCACTGATCACTTTACACAATATATATTACCGCTTTGCACAGAATAGAAATCACTGCAATATATATATATCCAGGGGAAAATCTATAACAAGATTTCAATAAAGCTAGTGCTTCTGTAAAGGTCTGGCCAGCGAGTGATAAAGTGTCTATTCTTCATGGTCTATTTATCTAAAATGGAATGTAAGTTGAGTGGGACATGATAAACTTGACAGTTTTTTTCATCCCAGGAACTTTGGGGGATCTGACCGCCAAATCAAGGAGAGAAGCCGCCCCCTGGTTTCCGTATCTCCGCTCGCTGCTGCCCGTTTCGGCTTTCCCCGTTCGCTTTCCCTGCGATCGGTTCTGCGGTTGACACCGTTTGATTCTGGCAACGCCCCCTACTGGCCAAGTTAGTTAAAATACCTGCCTATGATTGTTCAAGAGATGTTAGTGGGCGTGATTTAATCTCTCCTTAAATCAATGCGATGACCAGAATGAACGATAGGTAAACTGTCCGCATATCAATCAGCAAACGTGTTTGCCCTCTGTGTGGAACAGTTGCATAGCTAATGAATCCACGTGAAAAGAAGTCCCGTATGACAAGAATTACAACACTATTCAGGGTCAATCCGGGTCAGCTGAGTTCGTCCATCACAATCGTCCCCTCTTTTGAGACGTGAAATCGTGTTTTCATGTTTGATTTATGACGACGAAGCTGCCCTGATCGGTAACTTTTGGGTGATTGGTATCTTCACCTTCCTCCTCTTCCTCTGTAGTCCAGTTTCTACTCAGGAAATCAGCCCCGACGTTCTGTCTTCCCGGAATATATTCCACTTTGAAAGAATAAACGCTTAAAAGGAGGGTCCAACGCATGATCCTAGCGTTAAATTCTTTATTGGCACCAAGAAATGCTAACGGAGCGTGGTCTGTTTGCACCGTGAAAGATGTACCATAGAGGAACTCATGATGGCGTCTGATACCGTCAATCAGAGCAAGACATTCCCTTTCAACTACGCTGTAGTTCCGCTCAGCTTTATTTAATTTCCGACTGACATAGGCAACTGGAAATACCATGTTCAGGTCACTGTCATCGGCTTGAAGCAGTGTTGACCCGATACCCTGACCTGACGCGTCGACTCTCAGTACAAAAGGTTTCTTGAGGTCAGGCAACCTCAAAATGGGGTATGCAGACAACTGTCCTTTCAAAGTGCTATACGCGTGTTCGCACTTTTGATCCCATATGACCTTATCAGGACAACCTTTCTTTGTGAGGTCAGTCAGAGGTGCCGTCAGTCCGTTGAAGTTCTGGATGTACTTCTGATAGTATGCACATAGCGATATGAAGGAACGTACGTCTTTCTTCGTTCGGGGTCTTTTTGCTGCCATTATTTTCTCCACGTTCTTCTTAATAGGCCAACTGCATCCGTGAAAAATAGTGTGCCCCAGGAAGTCTAACTGTTCAAACCCGATGAGACATTTGCTAGGTCTGGCTGTGAGACCCGTTTCCTGTAGTCTCCTGAGGAGCATAGCAACCGTAGCAATATGTTCTTCATAGGTTTCCGATGCAATTAAGATGTCATCCATGAAATTATGGATATGGGGACTTTGCAAAGGTTCTAGAAGCTTCCTCATCATCCTGGTGAACACTCCTGGTGCGTTATGCAAACCGAACGGCATCACATTAAATGTGTAATGTTCTTCGCTAGTGCTGAAAGCTAACAAAGGTTTAATTTCCTCCTTGACTGGTATTTGATAATAACCTTTACTGAGGTCTATCTTGGAGAAGATCTTTGCTTTGCTGAGCTTGGTGAACAACTCAGAAACAGTTTGGAGAGGTTCGGGCTGGAATTCCGTTACAGCGTTTAGCAACCTGTAATCAATGCACAGCCGAACTTCCTTATTGGGCTTCTGCGACAGCACTACACTCGAGCTGTAAGGAGATTAGACTCACTGATAATTCCTGGAAGACCTTCTCCTTTCCTTTGATGGAGATCTTGTAGTTGGTACGTGAGATCTTTTTAAGGACGGTAAACGGTCCTTGCCATCCGATGCGAAGTTTATTGCTTCCGGTTGGAAGTAGCAATAGGACTTTCTCCCCTGGTTGTAGTTCTCTCTCTTTTGCAGCTTTGTTGTATCTTTTAGTAATTTTAGCGCAGGCTTTCTTAAGGTTGGTAATATCTAGATCCCATCCTAGCTTTAGCCTTTCCTTAAGTTCAGATACATACTTGCTTGCAGAGACGACTGTCTCATCAGCCTTCTGGTCTGTCAGCAGCAACCCGTTCAAATGGAGTCTCTACTATTGGCATTTGCCCCATAGGTACTGGGGGTGTCAAGTGCTTGGGTGCTACCCGTTGGCACTGGGCGCAGGATTTCACATACCTGACAATGTCAGAGTTCATTCCTGGCCACCAATAGTGGTTTTTTATTCGCTGAATAGTGGCGTTTTGTCCCATATGTCCGCTAAAGGGAAGAGAGTGCCCCATTTCTAAAATATGGTTTCTGTACTGCGTCGGTACTAGGAGCTGGTTATTCCCCGTGTCCGGGTTGCCCGTTCTACGATACAATACGCCATCCTTAGAAAAGATGTCTCCGTTGTGTCTGGGGTCCTTAGCCATGGGCAGTTTTTTAAAAGCAGGGCGCCAGAGTAGGGTCCTTTTGTTGCGCCTCCTTCAGTTCATTCGGCAACAAATTTGGCGCAGGCTCCCTCTCCTTCTTGGCTTGCCCTCTTGTGGTTACCGCTGCCACAATCGGCTCCTTAGGTCTCCCAATGAACACATATCTACATCCCAAGATAACTGGGTAGATAGGATCATCCATAATGGCCGCTTTAATAACACCTCTGACAAAGTCAGAGTGTATTTCTACCAGTGCGATAGGAAGCGTCCTGGGTGCATCACTCCTGAAAATTCCACTAAGTTTGACGGTTTCCTCTGTCTCATGACCGGGTTTGACTAGGTGCCTAGCGACAATACAATCAAAACTTAATCCAGTGTCAAAAAGACAAGTAGTAGAGGTACCGTTCAAAATTACAGTTCCTCGAGTTGAGGCTCGGTCCCCCTCAGGTTGAGAATCACTGACATTGACTCTACCTTTCGAGGCTGTATGCAAACATCCAATGCGGTTTGCACCGGTTTGTTTGCCCTGATCAGACGTTCCTGGTGTAGGGGTCTTCCCTTTTCCTTGACCTTGGTGGCCGCGCTGCCACGTAGGCTTGTTGGGTTGATCAGAATTGTTGTTGGGGGGGAGGGGGGGGGTATCGGGTTTTGTAGAATTTCGATTTTTCCTGGGGGGGGGGGGGGTTCTGGGTATTGTTATCTCGTTGGTTATAATGTTGAGAGGAATTGGACGAATACGATGACTGCTCTAGATTCTGTTTTCGAGATGGCTCATCTGTGGGTTTACGTTTTGTGCTGGGAAGTTCGGCCATTGCATTGCTATAGCGTTCGGCTTTATTGAGTATGTCTTCAAGCCTGACTGCCCCCTGTTCAGCCAAAAATCTACGAGTTTCATTCGACAAAGTGGATTTTATCTGCTCCACAAGAACAAGTTCGAGGAGTCCCTCATATGAAAGAGGTAGGTCAGATAATTCAATGCCCTTTGTCAGATAACCCGTGAGACGTGAAGAGAACTGGGGAAATGTTTCCGTGCTCTCTTTTCGGCTGTTTCTGAACAACTGCAGAAACTTTCGGGCAGTCATCTCAAACTGCTGTAGTAAGGCCTTTTTCAACAGGTCATAATCATGTTGATTCGGTCCCAGCTTTGTGTACACGTCATAAGCATTGCCTTTCAGTGACATTGAGAGTTTAAGCGCCCAGCGGGTACTCTCTAATCCATACAGATTCGCCAGTCTCTCGAATTTTTCTAGGAAGCTGTCAATTTTTTCGTTAGGACTAGGAAAAAATTCTAAAGAAAAGGACATTGCAGTTAATTGGGCAGATTGTGTACTGGAGAGGTCCATTGATTGAGACTGGGGCGAAGACGGCTCTCCGTTAGTCGAAGTAGAGGCGCCCCGACTCTCTAGAGCCTTAAGCGCCAGTTGATGCTGTCTTTCCTTGTCTCTCTCTCTCTCTCCCTGCGAGTTTCCATCTCTGCTTCAATTTTCTTCTGTTCCAAAAGACGTTCTTCCGCTTCTTTCTTATCTGCCCTCTCCTGGGCTTCTCTCCTCTCTGTTCTTTCTTTCCCTTCCTTCCTCTCAGCTTCTGCTCTCTGTTGCTCCGCCTTCCTCTCAGCTTCGGCTCTCTGTTGCTCCGCCTTCCTCTCAGCTTCGGCTCTCTGTTGCTCCGCGTCATATATTTCCAATTCCTGGTTAATAAACGCGTTTGCAGCTTCTGCATCTAATCCTGCCTCTTTCGCTTCCAGCCTCAAGATGAACCTCATCTTTATCCTCTCTGCCATTGTTAAAGAATAAGATGAAGTATGCCTAGAGAACTAGTAAGAAGCAACGCGAAAGGGAGGAACTCTGAACCGCTACGAGAAAAAAACACAAGTATAAATTTACCTGTGTTACCTCCTACCTGTACTGTGCAAACTTATCGCTGCTATTATCTGGCAATTAAGGCTCTAAACGCAAGCGACTATGCCACTAAATGGTAAGTTACACTGGAAAAAGTTTTACTATTACTAAAAGTCGAGAAAATTTATAGTAAACAATTTAAGAGGCGAAAAAAAAAATTTTTTCCCTAAATTTTAAATCTCTGACAACAAACTCCGTCCCTAAAGTCATTTATTGAGATGAGACGTTGTTAACTTAATTTTTTTTAAATCAGAACAATCCGTCTTTAGCTAAGCTCAACTCTTTTTAACTTCAAAAACCTTTAGTGACTGTAAAACAATCACGCAATCCCAGCAACTCTTATAAAGAAAGAAATTGAATTATCTCCGCCAGAAGATAATTAAAATAGCAAATACTTTTGTTTATCTGTACTTTCTACTGCTGTGGAGAGAAAACAACCTGTAAATATGCTGTGTGGACAACCCAAATACTTAAAGAACGTTTGTCTAGGGGTGTAATTATTTATTTATTTCCCTAATTCACACAGACAGATCATTCACACTCTACCTAGTTAGACCCAGACTAAATCAGACTCAAAATATCTTTATCCCGGCTATGCGATTGCCTCAAAGGTAGCTCAAGATCCCAGGACCAGCCCACAAATATTGTCGTAAATTTATTTTGAGAGAAAGAGTCTTAGAAATAGTGGTCCGGTTTAGAGTGGAAAATGATGATGGAAAGCTCAGTGATAGAAAATGTAGAGATTAAATAGTTGCTTCACAGCGTGCTGGAGGAGAGTAAAGACAGACTTATTTACGACAAATCGATTCTCTCAATCTTCTCTTCCACTCTCCCGGTCAAACAATTATTTGCCGGTTTTCCAGACACACCTCTGCGTGCACACCGATTTGGTGTTTTCAAACACACAGACGACGTAGATACAAACTATATTAAACGAATAGGGGAAAAGTTGGGCTTTGGGTATCTCCAACACAGTACTAAATGAGTTTATGTGATTTTATTACCTTAAACATCAATCACTAACAAATATCAGGTATTACATAGATTATCATAAGTACACAAATGCAAATAACAAGTTTGGGAGGGGTGAAGAAGATTGGTATCGACTAAGCCCTTCCCGCTTATTAGACAAAGATAAACCCAGTCCAGAGATAGATAATATCAGGAACATGGGTACGTTAACCTAACAGTGAAGTTAATTGCTCTGAAAGAGGTGTTACAAAGTTAGGTATAGGTGATAGAAAAAAACCTGTTCTTCCCAGCTGTTCTTCCCTTTACTAAGCAAATGGAAAGGAGGGGGGTTTAAAACAGAGTTAACCAATTATCACCTCCCCCTTAAAGGAACAGTGCAGGGAGTACAGAAAAAATTATATTACCAGGCACGAAAGTTAACAAAAGGGTTACAAGAGAAAAAAAGATTAAATTTCCTGTCATTCATGCACACGCGTGAGGATCCACACTCATATATTCACACACTTACCGAATGCAGCCTCAACCGATCCATAAAAGTATATAAAACAGCAAGTATTCTCTTGACATGTGAAACTGTCTAGCACTTCGATGTCCCGCCCCAGATGTTTGCGAGGTTTTGCTGGTAACAAATATTCTCACTTATCGCAAGACTTGAAGACTAAGAGTTCGTGTGTTTTTATTATATAAAAAAAGGAGTCTATGGGATGGCACTGACACAGTTCGGCACAGGGGTGAAAATGAAGTGGTCTCTTTTAATCTTCCGCTATGGTAAAATTCCTTCAATGCGTGATGATAGTAACTGACCGGAAAGTTTTATTAAATCCAATTGAGGAAAAACTAGGCTCAGTCACAGTCAGGAAAATATGTACTCTCTCACAGTAAACAGTAAATGTATTATTGCTACTGGCGATGATTACCTTCCAGTTTGTCTTACTGATTTTTAATGGTAATTTGGCGATTTTTCTTTTAAATGTTCTTGGGTGGGCTTTATTTCATTTAATTATGACAGCTAGGCCGCAAAAGGACCGCCACAAAGATTATATTTAAAAGAAATGTTTCTTCAATATGACTGGAAGTTTATAGGATGATTCCTTTATTTCTTTCTTTATTTAGCTGGGACCGCAGGTTACGATCACTCTGTATGAAAGAAAAAAAACATGTAACATACCGAAAAATCAAGCGCGATAAATTTCCCGTTAAGTCTATAATACACTCGAGTATTTAATTATGTATTTAATAAACACTGCGCGAATTCTAGTGGTTAAAACACACATCTATGAAACTAGGACTTAACTGAATTTATTAATTATAAATTCCTTCGCGACTTTAAAAGTTAATTTAAGCATCTATTATCTTTTGAAATAATATAATAGATAGATCATTATATTTACAACTGGAACTATTGAGATGGTTAAATTTAATAGATTTAAATTAACACAAAATCCATTGAAATAGAATGACTGAACTAGACCACTGATCACTTTACACAATATATATTACCGCTTTGCACAGAATAGAAATCACTGCAATATATATATATCCAGGGGAAAATCTATAACAAGATTTCAATAAAGCTAGTGCTTCTGTAAAGGTCTGGCCAGCGAGTGATAAAGTGTCTATTCTTCATGGTCTATTTATCTAAAATGGAATGTAAGTTGAGTGGGACATGAGAAACTTGACAGCTTTTTTCATCCCAGGAACTTTGGGGGATCTGACCGCCAAATCAAGGAGAGAAGCCGCCCCCTGGTTTCCGTATCTCCGCTCGCTGCTGCCCGTTTCGGCTTTCCCCGTTCGCTTTCCCTGCGATCGGTTCTGCGGTTGACACCGAGGCGCGAAAATAGCGGCAAGAAACTGCGTCTCGTATCAGGGACCACTACTGTCTTTGATAGCGCCGATAGTCTCCCCTGAAATCCCTCAGTCTGTCTCTTTGATCGTGGTCGCATTATCTGTTTGATTCTGGCAACGCCCCCTACTGGCCAAGTTAGTTAAAATACCTGCCTATGATTGTTCAAGAGAAGTTAGTGGGCGTGATTTAATCTCTCCTTAAATCAATGCGATGACCAGAATGAACGATAGGTAAACTGTCCGCATATCAATCAGCAAACGTGTTTGCCCTCTGTGTGGAACAGTTGCATAGCTAATGAATCCACGTGAAAAGAAGTCCCGTATGACAAGAATTACAACACTATTCAGGGTCAATCCGGGTCAGCTGAGTTCGTCCATCACAAGGACCACCACTGGTGTAAGACAAGGTGATATCCTGTCACCTTATCTTTTCATACTCCTCATGGACGATGTCATCAAGGCATGTAAGGAGAGAACAAGAAAGTATTCAGTGGGGTACTGGAAGATGAGACAGGTCTGTATTTCAGAGCTGGCATTTGCTGATGATGTTGCCCTGATTGCTAAATCAGAGGCACATCTTCAATCCAACCCGCAAGTCTGGAAGGAAGAGCTGGAGAAGAGAGGGATGGTCATAAGCAGCTCTAAAACAAAAACCATGGTGATATCACGAGAGGAAAGAAGGCATCAGATTAAGCCGGGAGAACAGGTCCTGGAGCAGATCAACTACTTTAAATACCTCGGAGCTATTATAGACCGGAAGGGAGGCATCAAAGAAGAGTTGGCTACCCGAAGAGCAGCAGCTGGGAGACCTTTTCAGGCCATAAATCGAGGATTCCTCAGCAAGAGAGGTTGGTAAGAAAACAAAGATGGCTGTATACCGCTCCACCTATGTTCCAGTCTTGACATATGGATGCGAGTCATGGGCAATGACTACAACCCACAAAAGCCAGATCCAAACCTCAGAAATTAGGTATCTAATGAAGGTGGTTGAAGTAACAAGAAGAGACATGGTCCGCAACCAGACGATACGTCACGGCCTAAAATCCCACCCCCTGCAGACCCAAGTAGAACAGTCCCAACTAAGATGGTTTGGCCATGTCTGCAGAATGGGAGAAGATCGGCTACCACGACAAGCATGGGAAACAAAGAGCCAGGGATCCAGACCCCCAAGACGACCCAGAGTCCGCTGGGAGGACAACATTAGACAATCTTTGAAGGACCGAGGACTAGAAGGGAACCAGGCCAGGAGGAAGACAGCCGATAGGATAGTCTGGCGCTCTCTCTTCCAAATCTCTACACCTCACGGTAGAAGGGGAACGACTAAGTAAGTAAGTTATTTCAATCAACACACTGACTCCTGCATACAGACACACACTCAGACAGTTTTTTTAAAGAAACACATCTGGTTCAACCTTTGCTGGGTTTTAATTAGAAAATAAAAAGTCTTTAATTCCTGGTAATATTTTCAGTAGCTGATACCTGATCGGGGTATTATGTATGTTTTCCAGTTATTGTGAGTAAATTAAAGGTGCCAGAATGTGTAGATGTGTGTGATTGTGTTTTCCATTGCCCTAAAATGGTAGACTTTTCATACGTGTCATCGTTATTAATAAGGGGCAGGAGGTGGGTTTACCTGGGGTGTTCCGGATGAAACCCAAGCGACTATTTATTAATATAAAGAAACCTTATATAGACCTTCAGTTTCCCGCCATATCCACACTATTCCGTATAAGTCTCTTCTGTTACAATACATGTTTGAAATGCGCGAATTTGTCCATACGCAGTAGATATATGGGAGAATAAAATCACTAAAACGCGAGATCACGAGGTGACTATGATTTACGTTACAGAGTAACACCAGGTGGACGCGAAAAACACCACCCAACTGATCGTAATGACCCGCGTAGGAATACACAGAATACACACATATCTCACGACATACAAGTGTGTATACTTTTCTTGACAAAAAGTATTTAATACAACATCCCAAACATGAGCAAACGTCCAGGTTATAAGAATCCAAGCAGTGAACGAAAAAAAGGAAAGCCGTATTGAGAAGCTTGAAATGATAAAACGTTTTCAGGGAAACGAAAGAACACGTGATATCGCCAGAGAAACACGCATAAAGGAATCTACATTGTGCGTCATCATTAACAACACGGCGAAAATAAAAGAAAGTTGTTTAGCAGGAACAGCTGCGATGCTGTAAAGTCTATTAGAGCACTGCCTAAAGAAATGGAAAGATCATTGAATGTGTGGATCGAATACCGAAGAATAAAGAGATCGAGAGCAAAATTTCTCACAATTAAAGAGAGAGCATTAGTTATACTGTATATGAAGACCTTACAGAAAAATCTCCAAATCCTACAGAAGTGACTCCATTTAGTGCTAGCAGTGGCTTTAAACGCCGCATATTTATTGGGTTTGTTACTTTTTTTTTTCTTCTTAAAACAAAGCAACCCTCGGTGAGTTATAATTAGGATATATTGTGTAATAAATTCACGACATTATTGTAACTTCTCTCCTCCACTCAGTCCAAATACAGTAATTTCTGTTACAGTTTTTTTTTATAGTTATTACTTTCGAGACTGTACAGGTTTTGAGTGTTCTTCCCCTAACCCAATTTTTCATAAGTCCTGTTATTTTTGATTCGCGAAATTCCATAACGCGGTGATTTTTAGGAACACAAGTGCCGCGTTAGAGGAGAACCGACTGTATATTCATTTTTGTTTTCGTTATATACTGTTTTACTTCCATGTGTAGTTACACAGATAAAAGTAAGTCTGCAGAATCAAACCTATGCATGATGTAGTCAATAATGCACCGACAAACACGCGCAAAGTGAATCAGATAAATGTGACCTCACATAAGTAACAGGAAGAAGCCTGTGTTAGCCGTCTCGCAAAACCTCGTTGCACCTTACATCTTCCTCGTCTTCGGTGCTGCGATTTTTCCTAAATGCTGACTGTGTATTATCAAGCAGATGGTTTTTTCCAGATGTTTCAGTAATCTTGAGTTCACCATTCTTTCCATTACCTTACCCAGACAGCTCAGTAGGCTAACTGGTCGGTAGCTGGACTTGCTTGTTTTCTCCTTTTGTTTCTTTCTGATGGGAACAATGATTGCTTCTCGCCATTGATCTGGAAATTTTCCAGTACTCCATGATTGATTGAAGATTAGGAGGAGCTTGTGCCTGGCTACAGGTCCAAGGTTCTTGATCATATCATTTGTGATGCCATCTTTTCCTGGAGCTTTTCTGTTCTTTAGTTTTGTTATGGCAGCACTGAGTTCTCTCATAGTAAGGGATGACTTCATGCAGGTATCTGGGTTTTGGTGCTTCAGTTTTTCTTTTATTTCCTTACGTACTTCTTGGATCCGTGCATGTGAAAGTGATGTGGTGCTTTCTTCCTTGTAAAAATCTGCCAGGATGTTTGCTGCCATCTTTCCTGTGTGGTATTTTTCATTTTCCTTGATGACAGTCTTACAGTAGCTGGTTGTTGTTTCTTTATTTAATACTCTTGTCAGATTCCATAGCTTGCTTGAGTCCTTTTCCATGTTGAGACTGCTGGTCTTCTGGTGCCAGCTCCTTTGGATTTCAGCTTTCTTTTGTTCATTGAAGGCTTGTTTTATGCTGTTGTGCCTCTGTGTGTTCTCTAATGTGGGATTTTGCTCCATAGTTTCCCGTGCTTTATTTAATTCACTATGGAGTTTTCCCAGGTTGTCACTCCCAGTATGGTTTGTAGTCTCGTCGTTTACCTCGTGGAATTGACTTCTTTGCTGCTTGGATGATTGCCTCACTGATGATAGAGATGTTTTTATATCTAGCCCAGGAAGTAGAAAATGCCTTTCAGGAGAAAAAGAAAGTGCTGGCGGTTTTTGTAGACTTGACAAAAGCCTTTGATAAGGTATGGAAAGAAGGACTCCTCCTTAAGATGCTCAACAGCAAAATTGAAGGGAGAATGTTCAACTGGATACGGGACTTTCTTCGATACCGCACAGCAAGAGTAAAACTTGACGGGAAACTGAGTCATCGCGTCACTCTACAACAGGGTGTGCCACAAGGAGGAGTTATCTCCCCCACACTTTTTATCATATATATAAATGATATTGCAGAGAAACTGTCCGGGCATATCTCCAGGGCTCTTCATGCTGACGATTTTGCTGCCTGGTGTGCTGCTGAACATTTGCCTACTGCGAAGTTCAGGATGCAAGCATCGCTAAATACCATCGGTAAATGGGCATCAGATTGGGGAGTACAGATAAACCTCTCCAAGACAGTAGCAACCTGCTTCTCTCTGTCAAATCGCCGAGAAACGATCAAACTGCAGCTAAATGGAAGTGAACTTCCAATCGAGGAAAACCCAACATACCTAGGAGTCAAGTTGGATAAGAGACTCACCTGGAAGCCGCACATAAAAGCAGTAGAACAGAGAGCAATAAGAAAGCTCTCTATTATGAAGAAACTGGCTGGCACAACTTGGGGGGCAAATACCAACATACTTAAAAAAGTCTATACAGGCACAGTCAGACCTGTACTTGAATATGGCATGTCAGCCTGGGCCACAGCATCTAAAACAAACACAGAATGTCTGGGGAAAGTGCAAAATTCAGGCCTTAGACTAATCACTGGAGGGATGAAGACTTCTCCAATCCAGGCAATGGAGCGATACACCAACATCCGCTTTCTTGATGACAGACGTGAGGAAAAGGTATTCACTCACAGTGAGAAGCTTCTACGAATGCCAAGTCATCCAATGCATGCCAAACTCCATAGTGTGACAAAGAACAGGCCGAAAAGAACCAGCTTCCTAAACATCTCCAAACATCTGCATCGATGCCATGAAGACCTCCTCCCAAATCGAGCTACTGAGATTGAAATGTTAATTGATTACGACTGCCATGGAAATATATCTATCATCACAGAAGTCCCTGAAATAAAAAAGAAAGGCCACCTGACCCCTCAACAACTAAAAACTTTGGCTCAAGAAATGATTGAAGAAAAGTACAACCCGAAGGAGTGGACACATGCATACACAGATGGATGTCCAACCCATGATAAATTGCGACGTGCGCCTGGCCAAAAGGTGATGAGCTCCAGCAGAAGCTATGGGGCTGCCGCGCTGACCTGGAAAAGACTGTGGACTTCGTCCTGGCGACAGGCCTGCAGATTTAGCATGACTACAAACCGAACGCAGAAGAAGAAGAAGACATCTTCCTCGTAAAGACGGCTGCCAAAAAATGCTGTTTTAAAACACAGAAATGCCTTGCCATAATCATAATAAGTTGCAATTTTTACCGCAATACTATGCTACCTTCAGCTTCAAAACGGGCTTAGTGCTAAAAAGCGGTTAATAGTGTGCACGGCCGGATTGTTTGATGTTTACAACAAGAATATCAATACGTGCCTAGTTGGTTAAATATAAAATGGCTCGGTTTTCCTGTTTGTGGTTAAAAATAGCCTATTTGATTGTATGTGAATAGAGTAAGGAAATGGAGTGTATAATGACTTTTCTTGGGCTTTGAACTTCCATTTTGTACAGGATATGTGGGCACCACGGACTATGTGTGAACGTTTCTTCTTTCGCATTTTTTCTTTGTTCAGTAAAGGAACACGGGGCTACCTTGCTGATGCACTTTTTGTAGGAAGCCAGCGAAAAGCAATTTATACGCTCTTTCAGCTGTGGTTTTTGCAGCAACTAGTTTCAAGTGATGAGACTGTCAACCACGTACACCCAAACTCACATCAGTCGTCTGATACGACATGCCTGGAGAGAGAGATAGTCAGCAGTGATTCTGTTTATTTTCTTTCTTGCTCGCTCTCAGGAGACCCCCGGTAACTACATGGAGAGTGTGTATATTTATGGGGAGACCAAGTCATTTTGAGCCCCGTATAGTTGGGGGGGGGGGGGGGGGGGGCTGAAGAGACAAAGAAAGAATATAGTACACTACTGCATACTCAGACACGTGTCTGAATTTGTTTAAGACCTTCTTGAGCTGGAAGTAAAGAGTTCTTGAGTGTGGCAAAGTGACTGTTATTTTTATTTTCAACTCGCCCGTTCTTTTTTATTATTAAGGTTGTTTCTTTTTTCTCTTCTATTTTTATCAGGTTTTCTGATTTTTAGATGTTTTCATTTCTTGTCATGGTTCTAGTATTATAGGATCAACCCCATCAACCTTTCTCTTTTCGGGGATGGGTGTAAACCCCTACCGGTGTGGCAGCGTGGGCTAGTGAGTCATTCTTATTGATAGACGGTCAGAAAAATTTACGTAACATTGCGTACATTTTTCAGCGGGCAACGGGCTTCGTGAAGAATTTATTCTTTGACACCCCCCCCCCCCTCCTCCGTTCCAGCATGAGGAATAACTCCTCGTCGCTCGTGGATTGGTAGTGTTACGGTTCGTCAGATGTTAAGAAAATGTTATGATATTTAACGGGAAGATTGGTTTCGATTATAATTTATTTAGCAGTCAGGCGATTACGTCGAAGTGGGGTAGATGCGGGTTTTGAGAGAGGTCATATCTGTCGTAACTGGCGCCCCTAGTTACGTCTGCAAGACGGAGAGGCATTGGGAATTCTCCTGATGTGAGGAAACACACCTCAGCGTGGAATTGCTTAGAAATTGGAGCGCTTGACTCCTACGGCCCAATACACAACAGGCTTTATCGCCCGGTATTGTGTACATACTGCCACAGTAAAGCAGTAGGCCAAAACCCGAAGCGGTTTAAATCGTCGTTGTGTGAAGAATTGAGTGCCATCATCATTGCTAGATCTACAGCCAGAGGCACAAATATATATATATATATATATATATATATATATATATATATATATATATATATATATATATATATATATATATATAGTCATCAAGGGCCCCTTCATCAGTTATTCTGGAGAGGAGAGAGGGAGATCATACCTCTCTAAATGCTAACGAGAGGAGATACCTGACGAAGGGTAACGCATCTGAGCCTCAGACGAAGACGATAGCGCCAGGAAGGCACTGAACTGAAGTAGAGGGGAGAGAGTGGAGTTAGTTGTTTTTTTTTCCAGGAACTGTAGTTAGATAGATAATACAGAGGGGAGCCTCTGAGTTAGTTCTGCAGAATTCAGTGGAGTAGGATTTAGTGGTGTATAAGTTAGAAGTGTAGGACCGCCAGGAGCGTCTGAGACATTTTAGTCAGATTAGTTAATAAGTCTTCGTCTGACTGGTTAAACGGGACAGAGTGAAAACTAGTGGGGAGTAGTCTTGTGGAGTGTGGGACTCCACAGTGTATTTAGTTAGTAATAGTAGTGTTCAGGTGGCTCTTACTTAGAGCCCCCCCCCCCCGCCCGTTATATTGCTTTAATCTTAGTTGTGTTCGTGTAGATGTGGAAGGGAGCGGGGTAATTTGATAATTGTGTCATTCATTGATTTGTTCTTCTTTCAGGTTGTGTGAACTCGCACGTTATTTTTTTTTGTGTGTGCTGTGGTAAAGATTTTTTTGTTTAAAAAACTATAAAATGTGCACTGAATCAGTTTATCTTTCACTATACTGTACCTGTAGTCTTTAACTGTACAGTTGTGTCTGTTGCTAGTAATTAGTGTAAACCTTATCTCAGCAGAGCAAGAGGTGGTGAGACAGTAGCTATAAAAACAAGTCACAAGTGGCGAGGGAGAGTCAATCCAGGTTCTCACCCTTGAAGCTATAAGTCTCATCCTCCACAGTCACTTTAATTTTCATCTTAATCTATCTTCTCAGACTTTCCTCAAATTGGTGTCTTGTCTCTTTTTTATTCAGACAGACAGACTTATATAAACCATTTCGTGACATTGAGGCGGGAAATATAATTTTTAGTGAGTTCAGATAGTCATGACTCCAGCCTGAAGAGACAATGAAAGAATATAGTACACTGCTGCACACTTAGACACGCGTCTGAATTTGTTTAAGACCTTCATGAGCTGGAAGTAAAGAGTTTTTGAGGCGGGAAATATAATGTCCAGTGAGTTGAGATGATCATCAGCCCCTGTCTAGTTTCTGGAGGTCTCTCGAGCGACAAAGAAAGAATAGAACCACTACTCTCTCAAGTAATTCGTACAAGGCGACTAATGTCAGGTTATAGCATGGACCTGGCAACCTCATCATGTCACACAAATTGTCACAGAAACCACCGCTGCAAGAGCACCTGAAGCTAGTCGGAAGCTGACATTTTCATGCTTGAACTGACTGTGTCGTATTATTGGCTAATGTAAGGCCATGTTGTTGTAGGAGTTCTGTAATAGTGTTCATTAATCCGTGCCCTTTTCTTTCTCGTGCTCTTAAACCAGATCATGTAGGGTTGTAGGCGAGGTAGGATCGATGGTCAAACCACTTATTTTGTTTTTCTCTCTCTACGGTGTACAAGGGGATTGACATAAGTCTTGGGCCTGACCATGAAGGAGTCACAGGAGAAAGATGAAACTTGGCACATTTAAAGTTCATCATATTTGCACTGAATGTGTGAAGTACGCGTTTGTTTCTTCAATGGGTTTTCCCGCTACGGTGCACGGCGCAATGTACCCTATTGACCGGATCTGCTGCTCCAAAGATTTGACAAAACAATGGAAAAGAAGGAGGCCAGAGCTGTGATAAAATTTTTGATGTTTCAGGGAAAAACCACCTACAGAAATACACAGGGAGATGGAACCAGTGTTTCGTGATTCTTGTCCTTCATATACTTTGGAAAAAAAACTGGTGTCAACAGTTTAAGTGCGGCCGCTCAAATGTTGCTGATCTGCCAAGAGAGTGCAAAAATGAAAATGCAACAAGAGTGAAGAAAATCATTGACCAGGATCGAAAAATGACAATTGTGGAGATAGCTAGTAGAGTAAAACTAAATGAAAGAACAGTTTATAGAATTTTACACAACAGACTGAACATGAGAAAAGTGTGTGCATGCTGGGTTCCGCGACTGTTGACACGTGAACAGAAGCAAACGAGGGTAAATTGCTGTCAACAGTTGCTCAAAACGTGTCAGTCAAAAAATATTTTGGAGACGATGGTGACAGTAGATGAGACTTGGGTACACCATTATGACCACAAATCCAAAATTGCCAGCATGCAATGGAAAACCCCGGGCTCCCCAACACCTGTCAAGCCGAGAGCGCAGAAATCTGCAGGAAAAGTGATGCTGACTGTTTTTTGGGACGGCAAAGGTATCCTTTTGAAAGATTATCTGCCTCGTGGCAACACAGTTAATGGACAGTACTATGCAGATCTTCTCAACAAACTAAGAAAGGTTTTGGCCAGGAAACGAGGGATAACGTGCACTCAAAATCTTCCTTTGCTTCAAGACAACGCGCCCTCTCACAAAGCACGGCTTGTGCAGCTAGCAGCCAACGATTTGAATATTGAAATTCTTCCACACCCAACATATTCTCCAGATTTGGCTCCATCAGACTTTTTTCTCTCCCCAAATCTTTTTTTTTTTTTTTTTTTTTTTTTTTTTTTTTCGTACGCCCGCTAATACTCGAGGCGAAATCTCAGGTTATTATGTATGTCTAACCTGACATTGATTTTACGTGAGTATCCCTTTATTTCTTGTACAGAGACAGGTGTCCCTCGCCATTTAGGCAAATACTCGCCGATTTCGGAGGTACCCATTGCAGCTGGGTCGGCTCAGGAACCGCCAGTCCCTGGTCGACGACACTCCTTCAAATGTCCTCGCCAGGTCTCGAGTTAATCCAGTCCAAATCCCGGTCGACGAAAAATCCTCAAATGCCGTCGCCCGGGTTTGATCCTGTATCACCCGGTCGCCAGAGCGGTGTTGTAACCACTACGCTAGCGCGGCTCCCTCCAAATCTTAAAAAACAGCTAAAAGGCAATCACTTCCACAGCGATGAAGAAGTTATACTGGCATGTGATGACTGGTTTAGTTTGAAAAATAGGGTGTTCTACTCCCAAGGTCTTTTCAAGGTCAAGCAGAGATGGTAGAAGTGTGTCAATTCAGACGGTGGCTATATTGAAAAGGAATAAACACTATACAAAATTTCAGCTCTCTGTGACATGTCCTTCATGGTCAGGCCTAAGACTTATGTCAATCCCCTTGTATACTTGATGCAGCTCGTACAATCAAGGACTTACTTAAAGTATTAGGCACCCAGGGGCAGGTCCTTCTTTTGGCACCCCCTCAAAACATACGGAAAAATATATTATGCTTGCATATAGATTTTTTTTTAAGAGAACAGTATTATCTCTCACCCTTCCTGTCTGTCTCCCGGGGCGGACTGACCGCCCCCTCCCCGCATCTCCCTATATATGCCAATGCCTACAATTTTTCTGATGTCATCATTTGTCACTGTCTCTGCATGCAACATTAACGGCTCTGGGAGTCGGCTGTACATTTGGTTTTAAGTTTAGCAAGCTCGTCAAGAAATTCTCTGGTTTCTAAGAATGTTTTCTTTCCTTTTTTTTTATTTTAAATCTGGGTTTGTTTTCAGTGACCATTATTGCGTCACTGTTGCCGTCCTAGTTTTTATGTGGACTTGGAAAGTAAATAAACAAATATTGATCTTACAATAGGACTGATGGGTTCGTGTCAGCCAAAAGCGGTTTATATGAGTTGCTCGAAATGGGTCGGGTCAAGGTTTGGTTAGAACGTAGTATGTTGAATTGGGTCGGGGCAAAATGGTTTTTACAAGTACATATAACAAGGCCGACCCTTGGGTGGTGCGAGTTTTCAGCCGCAGATTACACAAAATGTGTCATAAACTAAGCTGTCATCTACTGATTTCGTCCAACTTGCAAACCTCTTTTGTCAACTCTCATACACGGTATCTCCTTACCAACCAACTCACGCGCTTTTACGTCATGAATGTGACAAAACGTCTGAACATGCTCTTTTGTGTGATCTCTCACACCTTCTGCCCTCCGGCAGTATCATTTCCTTTTCTTCATTTTTCTCACTCGTCGCTTTTATTTGGCATAAATCATGCCTTTTCATTCGTTATTTTCACTATTTTGCTCTATGCTGGACATAGCATGGTGAAGTCTCTAACACGCCACTCCCCTATGGCAGTATTTCCTATGAAAGTATTTGCTATAGGGCTGTCTTTATCTTGGTTGCCACTCCTCAGACGTGTTTACGTTCCGCCAGCTGAACTGTGGTATTATCGTAACAATACCCAGTCGTCAGACCAGTCACCCGCTGATCTCTTTGAATCCGTCTGACCACCTGTGGAAACGTGTCAGTCAAACATTTGACCCCATTGGAAAGCTGTTGATCACGTTGACACAAGCTTGTTTTGTGCGTACGATGAAAGAAGACAACACTGTCTGACCAGACATCTGTCTGACGGAGGCATGGAGATAAAGGGGATAATTAGATAATCTGTCGGGGCAGACATCTGGGCGGAAGTCATTACGCCAGAAACACAGGGTCACAATATTGTGATAAACAGAGGTGCGCCGGAAGTCTTATGTAACGATTTGACATCACTGTTGTAAGAGGCCACGCATGTACATTAAATTTAATATTTTCAAATACGCGTAGGATGAGTAATGATAAACTTCCCCACTCAAACAGTGCTAGATAGATTTGATTGGTTCGCCATAATCTACAATGGATTGATTGGAACATTCGGCGGAAACACAGATGGGATTTGAAACTCCAAATTGTGAGATATACTGTAGAAATCAAACACAGAACAGCTCAGACTGCATCGCAGCGTCAACTAAACACCTCCTACAAGCCAGAGGAAAGAGGATAGGACTTATTATTCTATAACTATAAGTACCAGATCGAGTATTGGGCAACTTTGGAATTCACAAGTAAACCCGCCATTTTAATACAAGACTGGAAACTTGGGAATTTTATCATTAGGAGTCGCAGAGGAATTTTAACAAAAGTTTTCACAGGCAGGATTCATAGAACACCATCCGTCATAGGAATTAACTCATATTTCCAAGACCCAGTCATAATAGGAATTGTACCAACAGTTTTCCCAGGCCAGGAATTCGCAGAACAACAGCCGTCAGAGGAATTAACTCATAATTCCCAGACCAAGTCATAAGAGGAATTATACAAACAGTTTTCCCAGGCCATAGAACCCCAGCCGTCAGAGGAATTAACTTATATTTCCAGACCTAAGTGATTCGAACAGCATCTAACTAAAGGACTGTATGTCCATTCTAAATCTGTGCCAGTAGAAGGGTGTATTCCCAAAATTTTGGAGTAAGTGTAAACTAATTATTTGCTAATGTAAATTTTACAGGTTTCTTGCTAGTGTTTATATATGAGGCTGGCAACCTCAACATATGAAAATAGTATATTCATATACAGCAAGAGCTGGTGATTGTTTCTGACTAGTCGTGCGGGAAACCCGACAGCAGAGCGACCCCATACTTTGATTGGAGCAGTGATGAGTGATGATTACATCACAGGTGCCTAAAGTATAACATATTATCTTGTGAGAATTATGTACCTTTTTTAATTGTAATTCAGGCAAATCATTATTCATGCACTCCAGACGCAATTTCCTAGTTGACACCCAGAAGGATATTGGTGAATTTTCATCATATTCCCTGAGTTACATTGTGTGCTCGGGAATTTAATTCTTCTGAGAGGTTAACATTGGTGGGTGGAGCGCATGACCATGGGACTGTTAGTTTGCGGAGAACAAATGTACTCAGCAGAAGGCATTTGTTTCTATCTGTCAGTTCGTGGTTGCAAGACATCAGACTTAAGTACTGAAGTTCCTACGCCACTAGTGTGAGAGAAGAGTATCACCACCAACCGCCAACAGTGGATGAATTATGTGGAGAAGTGTACTCATTACCAACAAGAAGTGACAGAAACCACAGCTGCAGGACTCACCTGGAGCTAAGTTGTGTGTAAAAGGCTACAGCAAAAATACGGACATTATTAACGCCCTACGTAAACCTCAGTGAGGAAACCTTAATTTCAATTTTCACCCAATTTGCCATATTTATTTTCCCATGTTAAAGACTAATTGACTATTAAATTTGTTGTATGTTATTTTAAACTAAACAATAATAGTTGATTCAGTTTATATGTACGAAAGCAAACGTATGAGCCAGTTTTTCTTGATAAATACACACACACACACACACACACACACACACACATATATATATATATATATATATATATATATCCCATGGCAATCCTTAGTAAATACGTAATATAGTACACATACTCTCTTGCGCCTAGCTTTCATAAAAAAAATATGCTTAGAAAGACAGAGACACATATATAAATGGGGAAAAAATCATACAGACCAAACTGTCTTCACATACAACATCATTCCGTGACACAAACAGCCTATGCACACAATCTATAAGCGTCTTTCAAGACATCCAGACAAAGATTAACATTTAAATTGATTAAACTACTTCTGTTGTTACTTCTCGTGTTGTTGCTGTTTTAAAGTAAGACTTTTTTCTGTGTTAGCGGTTTATGAAATTTGACACATCAAAAGAGAATTGCGCAATTTTGAGAGTAATGAGGAGCTAAAAAGGGCACATAAATATCTAATCGTTTTAAATATTTACCCCCTACCCCCGTTCCCTCGCTCTCTCTCTCGCTGTCTCCAGCACCGACCTCAGACGTAACAACTGATTGAATTACACGTGAGCAGCCATGTGACAGAACGGGGCGGCCCCCCTCGATCTTTGTTTCACTTCGGCAGTATCGGTACATTTGTGGTTTTGATTTTATTGTGTGCTTTCATTTGTCGCACTTTCTTTCTCTTTTTTTCTGCTTTGTGTAGCAGATATTATGTATTTTCCTTCTTACACCCTTCTCGGGGATAAGTAGACATGTCTGGTTGTTATCCATTTCTCCCTGCGTTGCAAGGAGTGGCAGCGACCTAACCATGTTGGCTATGGTGGGCGCAGCTGATATCAGTATACAGATTAACACGTAAATCGCCTCAGCGCAGTGCTTAATCACTGATAAGACGCGGGTACGCACATCACCAAAGCTTGGAATACGGGGAGACAACTGATGGACAGACACAGATAAAAGATTACTTTCTGATAAAGTAATGATTGTTACATTGGGAACACGTTGTTATATGAGGTTATCGACATGTTCGTAAGTTTGTACCCAAGGACAAGCGGATGTTTACAACCCATTTTCAGAAAAGTAATGTTTGAAATTTTGCATTAGCTGAGTCATGCAACATATTCAAATCAGATTGGCTGATCCTTTGAGGCGCGCATAACAAATGCGTGGGAAGGCAGTGAACATAATCTGACCATTTTCTCAAGCTATTTTACTTGAGAAATCGCTCGTCTAGATACCAGACCTTGCTACAGTGAAGAATTAGAATTCAGAATTACTTCTTAACATACCGGACACCTTTTATTGTAGAAATTTGGACGGACTTTCATAGCCCAGGAAATCTCTTTCATATTAAATAAGGAAACCGAGACTGAGGAAACTGAAGGACCACACACTTTAAGTTTTTTGCTTAAATGCGAGAACATGTTAGAGGTTTGTGATATGGAATTTGGCAAGGATGGTCAATAATAATAAATGGTTTGAGTGTAACTTTTCAGTATTTTCACGAGAGGAAAGAAGGCATCAGATTAAGCTGGGAGAACAGGTCCTGGAGCAGGTCAACCACTTTAAATACCTCGGTGCTGTCATAGACTGGAAAGGCGGCACCAAAGATTTGGCTACCCGAAGAGCAGCAGCTGGGAGACTTTTTCAGGCCATAAATCGAGGATTCCACAGCAAAGGAGAAGTTGGCAAGAAAACGTATTATACAAACTAGAAACAGTGGCTTTGTCTAGTAGCGGAATCTTGAAACATCTGTTTGTTACTTATGATATTATGATGCCATTTCTTTTGAGAAGTTCGTTTATATTATTTTATAATCTTGTATTGCGCTTTAAAAGCAAATCAAAACTTTGAAAAGTTCGCTTTATTACTTTGTTTTTAAATCAGTCAGTTTCTGTGTCCCGACTATCATACATCAAGCAACATCATTTTTGTTTCCTTTCTCAGTTCATATGTCATCAGGTCGCACAGAAAGACGCCCTTGAACTTTCATATTTGTACTGTTTCCTTTTATAAACTCAGTTTTTCTGAAGCAAAACATTAAAATTAATCCATTAATGAGAAATAACATCACCCGAGTACAAAGCAGTGACGTAAACAGGAGAAGACATTTTCAAGAAATAAGACGTGAGGGTTGGTCACGTGCATCCACGAGAATGGTGTAATTCAGTCAGTTGTTACGGTGCTGGAGACAGTGAGAGAGCGAGGGAACGGGGGTGGAGTAAATATTTAAAACTATTAGGTATTTGTGTACCCTTTTTAGCTCCTCATTACTCTCAAAATTGCGCAATTCTCTTTTGATGTGTCAAATTTCATAAACCGCTAACACAGAAAAAAAGTCTTACTTCAACACAGCAACAACACGAGAAGTAACAACAGCAGAAGTAGTTTTATCAATTTAAATATTAATCTTTGTCTGGATGTCTTGAACGATGCTTATAGATTGTATGCGGAGCCGCGCTGGCGTAATGGTTACCACATTGCGCTGGCGATCAGGTGTTCTTCTTCTTGTCTGTGAATGAAAGCAACAATATTACGTAGTTGCTAAGGATCGTCATGACGTAAAAGTGCGTGAGTTGGTTGGTAAGGGGATACCGTGTATGAGAGTTGACGAAAGAAGTATGCAAGTTGGACGTGATCAGTAGATGACAGCTTAGTTTACGACACCTTTTGTGTAATCTGTATTTAGACATTCTTTGATCTGAAACGCTTGGGAATCGGCGGCTGTCATAAACCGTCAAAACATGACGGCTTTGATTATAGCGGGATTTTGTTCTGCTTGCGTCACAGCAGTGGTGTAATCATTTACATACCATGTAACCTTATTTGGATCTTAGTAGTCAAACTTAGTTGGATGCATTAGCTATGAAGCCACAGAGCAACCTTTCCAAAATTTCACAGGTAGAAGTGAAAGAAAACTTAAAGAATGAAATTTGGCTAATTAATTAACAGCTGTTTTGTCAAACTTTTTTTTAATGTACGGTTATTTTTTAACATCTTGCCTTGGTACGTTTAAAAAAAAAAAAACTACACACACACACAACAAACATTCAAAATAAACATTTTTCTTCTTCGAATCCGAATCACTATTTTAGAGCGTATCGATTTGGGCGACTACATCGGCCAAGGAATCATTAACTATTTGGGCGAAATGGAATATTTGGCCCCGTCATATTCTTATTAACCTACTCAATTTAATAATTGGGACAATTTATTAACTACAGCAAAGTTTATTGTATACAGTATTGCATATTGTACGGATCAGTTTGATTGCGATTTATAATGAGCCCTATTTATTATGTGTGAACAGGTGAGGACAAACGAAAAAGAAGTGCTGAGAGTGAGGAACCGAAAAAAGCACACATGAGAACAGTGATTCTCAAAATGTTTTTTTTTCTTTCTTTCATCATCATCACCCTTTAGCAAACATACGCAAAGTCCTTCTGTCCCGTGCCATCAACTCAAGGTCTTTCTATGTCATCAGAACAAGGTCTTTCCATGTCATCAGAACAAGGTCTTTCCATGTCATCAGAAAAAAATGTAAAAAACCTTGAGCGGATGGCAGGACGTGAAGGCTTAGCTAGAACTTGTTGATGGCACTTGCTCCAATAGGAACTTTGAACGGCAGATAAATTACAGTCTGGAAGAGCCAACACACAAGAAAAACAACAAAGTAATACACTATATGGAATGATGAACACTATATGCCAGTGGCGTATTCTCTATGTGTGCTGTGCGTGCTGCTCACACCTATGCCCGAAGGAAAATAAAAATTTAATTTATTATTCTATAAAATATTTCTCTTCTAAATTTCTTCTTTCGGACCGCACGCATCAGGATAACGGATTTTCCCGCATAGAATCTACGAGTATATTTAGTTTCAGTTTCCCAGACGCATTTTATAGTGCAGTTTTTATTGGTTGGTTACAATCGCCCGAAGTTTCTCGGGTAATTCCGTCACAATGCGTGCGGTACCTTTCGGATTCACGTCTGGAGATTGGTTTGTGTGGATCGGGGTCATGGCCAGACACGTCAATACAATACGAACATGCGTGCGGTGGCCTTGCAGCTCTCGAGTTGTAAAAATCGGCTGTGTCCGTCCAGTGTTTTTTGTGATTAATTTTTGTTAGTTGCCGGGAATGCAGATTATTACAGTGACAGTGAGTTTCAAGTTGTAAGTTAATTAGTATTTCGGAGATAACTGACATATACCCCTAATAACTATCGTTGCGTAATTGAATATAGTTGGTTTTTAAATTAAGAGGGGAAGAAGTTAAATAGAAGGCGTACATATTCATTTTAAGTAGCAGCACGCCTAGCTCGCATTACCAGGATACGCCACTGCTATATACTCAAATTATAACCCACATGGGGTTGAACCGGGTATCCCTTGCTCACAAAAAACACCAGTTTTCAAGTGCGGGGTTCAAAAACCAAACCAAACTGTGCTGAGCACTGTTTTAGCCGGTCTCTTGCTTGTAGCAGTCTTGTTGAAACCGTTTATGGAAGAAACTTCACAGAATTAATATGCTAATTATAACCCAAGCAAACGTTGAACGGGAAATATTTTTGTCATCAATTAAAATATAAATATCTCTTGTTTCTGAATATCTAAGTTCTTTCGCAGAAGCCGCCACGTCAGATCTGAAACTAATGATTTTATCTCTCTCTTTCCCCCCACCCCGACCGCCACGCCTGCCCAACGAAAACCAGCAGGAAGTCAATGACGCATTGTTGCCCCTGACTGGTAATCTGTGTCACGTTACCGCCAGTCTCCCAAACGTACTAATGCAGAGATTTTCGTAACTGTCGGTGCAAACAAAAGTACAAGAAGGTTTTTAAGCTGATAGCGTTGTAATATCTGGGTAGAATTTACGAAGAAGTAATGGAAAGAATGTTTTTCAGAGCTCCTTGGTGATGAGCAAAGTCAAGCCTCCGAAATAATAAGCACTATCAGAAGAGGAAACCAATGATAGCGAAGATGGCATCAAGATGGAAGAACTGAAGGCAGCACTGGAGAAAATCAAGATGGACAAAGCAGCAGGACATGATGGTATAACATCAAAATGTTTGTTAACTACATGAGAGCAGCAGGCGACCTATTATTCCTACGGGCAGCCTAAAGCCATACCAAAGGATTGGGAGATTGCCATCATAACACTCATATTACAAAAAAGGGCGACAACCGACAATGTGGTAATCATAGAGGCATATCTCTTCTCAGTGTCCGTGGTAAAATTTACTCTAGAATCCTGGAGCAGAGACTCAAACGCCTAGCTGAGCCGCAAATGGATGAGGTCCAATGTGGCTTTCCAGCAAACAGAAGTACTCAGGACCTTATCTTAGCACTGAGATAGCTGAATGAAAATGCTCTTGAGTATAAAGGTGAGATATATCTTTGGATATGGATAAGGCGTTTGACAAGGTCCCCTGGAACAAACTTTGGGACTGCTTGGTAAAGACAAATATTTCAGTACCTCTGATCCATGCTAAACAGAGCTTCTACAAGTTGCAAAAATTATGAGAGGGTGGCAAACCATAAGTCAGAAGAGTTCAGGACCACCTCTAGTGTACAGACAGGATGATATTCTGGCTTTTCGTACTCTTCGTGGACGGTGTCATCAAAGCATGTAAGGAGAGGACAAGAAAGTATTCAGTGGGGTACTGGAAGATGAGACAAGTTTGTATTTCAGAGCTGGCATTTGCCGATGATGTTGCCCTAATTGCGAAATCAGAGGCACTTCTTCAGTCCAACCTGTAAGCCTGGAAGGAAGAGCTAGGAAAAAGAAGGATGGTTATCAGCAGCTCCAAAACAAAAAAACCATGGTGATATCACGAGAAGAAAGAAGGCATCAGATTACGCAGGGAGAACAGGTCCTGGAGCAAGTCAACCACTTTAATTACCTTGGACTGTCATCGAAGAGCAGCAGCTGGGAGACATTGTTCAGGCCATAAATCGAGAATTCCTCAGTAAAAGAGAAGTTGGCAAGAAAACGATTGTGTACCGCTCCACCTATGTTCCAATTTTGACCTATGGATGCGAGTCATTGGCAGTGACTACAACCCACAAAAGACAGCTCCAAATCTCAGAAATGAGGTATCCGAGGAAGGTGGTTGAAGTAACAAGCAGAGACATAGTCCGCAACCAAGTGATACAGCTCGACCTCAAAACCCAGCCCCTGCAGACCCAAGTAGAACAGTTCAAGCTACGATGGTTTGGTCATGTCTGCAGATCAGGGATCAAACCTTCAGGACGACCCAGAGTCCGCTGGGAGGATAACATTAGACAATCTCTGGACCGAGGACTAGATTGGAACCAGGCTAGGAGGAAGACAGCCGACAGGATAGTATGGCACTCTCTCTGGCAAACCTCTACACCCTAGGGTAGAAGAGGAACAGCTAAGTAAGCAATAATTTACGAAAAGTGGACACTGGCCGCCTTGTTGATCAAGTGGCTATCGATACGTCCGCTATGCCGCTTCGACGAATTAAAAAATGATCTCTAACACTAACCGTAACGTTGCCCCAACCCTGTTTCGAGCTTTTTCAAATAAAAACAGAGCCTCTAACACTAACTTTAAATCTAACTCAAACCATTTTTCGGTTGTCCGACATACATTGAGGCAGTTACGATAGCCACGTGGGCTAGGGGCTTACTTGGCGGCTTGTGAAAAAGTTTTCTGCTAATGTGTGTTTAGTTTGTATGCATCTTAGGCCCTAGATGTCTGTGTTTCATATAATTCATATATTGTTTTCCACTGTCCTTCATTCAGTTCTGTTTGTATATTGACCCACCCTCTGTAAACAGTTTCAGATGTATTTTTAATTGCAAGGTCTCAAATAAAATCACAAGCTTAGCCTACAACAATAATCTTTATGTATTGCAAAGCCTTCAGTGGTATACTGCATTAGTTGCCATGGAAATTGTGGCCATATTAGATTTAAGTGCTAATTTCATTTTACTAAAGCTTTTTGACATTTTTTTTTAGTTAGGAGCATGAAATATAAATTGTAAGCTTATCAGAGTATGTTGAGATGATAGGAAACTATACAGAGCGATACAACAGGAGGCAATCTGATCACCAGAAGTCTTTTGTAAGAATAGATTTTTGCCAACTTTAATAAATCCTGAACTATAGAACTTTAAAGGTAGTTTATAAAAATACTAAAAATAGTAACATAATTTGTAGAATTTTTGAACAATTTATTCAGCAAGCAAGTATACATTTTTAACAGATGTATAAAAATCTGAACTGGCAAACGTTTTGTCATGCAAAGAAAAGTATCTGTGCCAAATCTTAGGTTGATTGATGAATAAATAAGCAGTTTATAAGAAAAGTTGTAATATAAAACGAGATTCTGAGAAATTCATGGTTTTCTTTATAGGAAAGTACAATTTCTATAGAATGGGCAGTTAAAAACACCTGCTAAAAATGTGTTCTGACGGTTGATTTTGATGTATTTAGATTCAAGAATCATCACAGCAGTCAAAGGGTTAAAGAATGGAAAAGCTCCTGGTCATGATAACTTAAATGCAGAGCTATTTAAGACAGACCCAGAGCTAGCAGCAGAACTATTAGAACCACTATTTGCACAAGTCTGGAAAACAGGGACAACACCAACAGAGTGGAGAAAATGAATAATTGTCAAATTGCCCAAGAAGGGAGATCTTGCAGACTGCAATAATTGGAGAGGAATAACTCTTCTCTCAGTTCCCAGCAAAATACTAGGCAGGATAATTATACAGAGAATCTCAAAAGCAGTAGACCACAAACTGAGGAAAGAACAAGCAGGATTTAGAAAGAACAGAAGATGTGTACATCATATATTTACCCTCAGGAACATTATAGAACAGTGCTCAGAATGGCAAAGACAGTTGTACATTAATTTCGTTTGATTTTGAAAAGGCTTTTGACAGTATACATAGGGACAGTTTATGGAAAATACTGAGGGCTTATGGAATTCCAAGCTGCATAGTGTCAATCATAAAAAGCCTTTATGCCAACTTTACGTGCAGCATTGGGCAGAGCAACCTAACCTTTGAAGTGAAGACAGGAGTATGACAGGGATGCCCCTTATCAACCACTCTATTTTTAACAGTCATAGACTGGGTGATGCGCCAGACAACAGAGGGCAATCCAAGAGGAATAAGATGGACTACATTTTCTACAATGGAAAATCTGGAATATGCAGATGACATTGCACTGCTAGCACATTCACATCAACACATCCAGGAAAAAACGGATAGACTTAATAAGTATAGCCAGCAGGTGGGCTTGAACATCAACCTAAAGAAGACAGAGGTCATGGCGCTCAGTGTGAGCAACCCTGAGCCCATATCAGTAAGGAATCAGCAACTGGAACAGACAGATGCCTTCACATACCTAGGATGCATAGTAACACCAGATGGCGGAGCAAGCAAAGACATCAACAACAGAATGAACAAAGCAAGAACAGCCTTTTTTATTCTAAACAACATCTGGAAGTCCTCTCAGTACAGCACAAGCACAAAATTAGGATTATATCAGAGCTGTGTGCTTTCTGTGCTTCTCTATGGCGCGGAGAGCTGGAGAGTTACAGAGAAGGAAATGTCGAAATTGTCCTCTTTTCACACAACATGCCTAAGAAAAATTCTCCGAATCTTTTGGCCAAATACCATCACCAACCAAGATCTGCTTACTCGGAGCAAGCAAGAGGACATGCACACCATCATAGCTGGCAGACGCTGGAGCTGGGTTGGCCATGTCCTCAGAAGAGACCCCGATGCCATCACAAGAACAGCTATGCTATGGACCCCTGAAGGAAAACGAAAGAGAGGCCGACCAAAAACAACCTGGCGGAGGACTGTGGAGGCTGAGATGCAAAGAATGAACCAGAGTTGGGGCACTGTACGAAGGATGGCCACCGACCGAGCAAAGTGGAATCAATTTGTTGTTGCCCTACAAGACGCCACCAGGCGTAATGGCCACTGACTGCTTTGACGGTTGGCGGCTAAGGATCAAAGAAGAAGAAGATTCAAGAGGTTATAAACTTCAATTTTTTTTTTTTTTTACATAGACAGGGGTGTCAGCCCTATGCTAAAACCCCCAACCTGGAGGACCAGGGTGTCTGCTTTAGTCTGACCCCTGCCCGCGCAAACCTGTCCAGCTTGGTAGAACCTTCCAGGAGTAAAACTCCCGCTGGCATAGCTCTGGGGGTAATCAGGGTACGCAAGCCGCCATACCTCGACAAGGTATTGACACCGGTGATAAATTACCAGAATGCTTGCAGGCGTATCTGGAGTCATTGCACAATGCTACAACATACGTATGTGGAAGTGAACCTCTGTCTGTGAGGCTAATTACGCCCTCATTGACTCTTGAAATCATCCACACACTTCGAGGGATTCCCCTGTGGTGAAACATGTTGAGAACCCAGCATTGCACACTAAGCTTGGAGAAGTCACTTGAGCCCCAGGCGTGATTCTTTGTCTTTGACCTGGTTGACTGCGTGCAGTAGGATTCCACTACGGACCCAGTGATCTTTTTTCTCTAACCAGCGGCACTCGAGCTTTCCAGCCCTTTTGGCCCAATGACATGTCATTGCGAGGCTGGGGAGCAGTGGACTTTCCTTCCAACCCGGTCAGGAGCTACGCTCCTTCCCATCCACAGAGGGTTTATCTGCAGGAGCCGTTCAGGTTATTCAGTCAAAATCCCGATCGATGACACTCCTACAAATGCCAGCGCCCGGGCTTGAACCTTGAAAACCTGGTCGCTAGCGCAACGTGGTAACCATTACACCAGCGCTGGCAGAAATGCCATAGAAAAAACTTAGACCTTCAGTGTAGATAATACCCAGGAATCTTGCTATTGGATGGGCTGCTAAAGAGCGAGAAGCTCAGCAGCCCTAGTCAAACAGCAACAACAGCCAGAAAATAAACCAATCCTAGTTTTAATTTTTTGACGTAAAATGCAATGTCGCTCCACCCCTTGCGAAGGCAATGGTCAATTACAAGTTGTGACATTCCATAGAGTTTGTCCTTAACTGATGCTGATGATGGTCATGTGCAGTGTCTGTCTACATATACGATATTTGAATGGCACAACAACCTGCCTGCGTATCAATCCATCCATTCAGCTGCCTATCTCAACAGTGGTTACTCTTTTGTTGCTGTTTGGTTCAGAAAAGGTAATTCAGAAAAGGTAGTTACCCTGAGATCGTAACATTTTATTTTTTTTTTGGCATGGATAACATTCGATGTCTAAATAGATTTCTTCCATTGTTCCAAAAAGTGTCGTCATCAGCGTTCATCTATTTTTTTTTAATTTTTTTTTTTTTTGTCAAGGAGCACAGTGCTACAATTATTGCTTGACACCCATCTCTGCCTATAAAGCTCGGGTCATCAGTTTGCATAATAAGCCTCTTTTTTTAAAAAAGAAGATAACAGGTTTGGGCTTGTGACGACTTTAGCTGTGAGTGCAATAGGTGTAACAACGTTCTTGTCTAGAATTGTCGACTTCGTGCCATAGCCTCGAGGACAGGTTGTACCCTGTTTGTTAGGCTATGATCTGCTTAGTTTGGTTGAACTTGCCAGGAGAACAAGGCTCCCACCAACAAAGAATCAGTAAGGCATACAGCCGTCATACAGTTCTTCTCTTCTTAGATCCTTGGCCACTGACTGACAAATTCAATCAGTTTCCATCATGCTTTGTGGCATCTTGTAGGGCAACAGCAAACTCTGTCCACTTTTCTTGGTCAGTGGCCATCCTTTGTGCACAGTGCTGATAAAGACATAATAAAGATAAATAAAGAAAGCTAAGACCAGCCAAGCTGTGGCAGTGCTGATAAAGACATAATAAAGATAAAGTTAGTCCCTTAGCAGATACTGCATTAGGGAAGTTAAATATTAGAGACCACCATACAAGGTCCATCTTTATGAAGTGGCGGTGAACAACTCCCTTCCTCGCTGCCTTTGCCTTCCCTAACTGAAGAATAAAGTCAGGTACCAATTTGGTAACTTCACCGTGAGACAAAGACACTATTTTCACTGATTTACTACCAGACACCATATGTGCGGCAAAACTGAAGGCCAAAGCAAACGCTGAGTGCTGAATAGAAACCATCTCCATAAATGTACTCATTCATCATCATCATTCCTTTCCGTTCCCTGTGGAACATAGGGCAGAAACAGTTGCTCACCATCGATTTCTATTCTGGGCTGTCTTTTTCAGCTGTGCCCAAGTCATTCCAGTTTCCCTAGCCTCCTCTTCAACAGTTCTTCTCCAAGTTCTCTTTGACCTCCCCACTCTTCTTTTCCCCTGTGGGTTCCAGTCAAGGGCAATTCTGGCTGTGCTTGATTGTTCTCTTCTGAGTGTATGTCCTATCCATCCCCACTTTCTTACCTTAATTTCTGTTTGTATTGGCTGTTGCCCGCATCTTTTCCTTAGCTCTGTATTTGTTATTACATCTGACCATCTTATAAGGAGGATCCGTTGGAGACATCTATTTACAAATGTACTCATTGCTGAAACTAAAAAAACACCAGATGAGTTGCAAAAGTGAAGGTTGACACCCCATGGTTCTCTACAGAATTGACAAGACACAGCTGCCATTAAAGTATTGTCTGGAGTAGGCAAACACTATTAAATAATACTGTAACTAATCTCTCCTTCTCCCCCTCTCTCTCTCTCACACACTCTCTCTCTCTCTACTCATATTTCCTTTGTCTTGTTTACACTGATGGACAGACAGACCTAGAGAACTGCACAATCTAGTCAATCAGTATTTAACAAGAACAGTTATTAATACGTGATGATTTGTTGGGATTGTTGGTGTATAGTGGGAACATGACGGTCTAGTGAGGATCTAGTAATACCTGTTACTAATGCCAAATCATCATCACCCTTCAGTTCACCTAGGAGCATAGGCCTTCAACAAACATACATCAAATCTTCCTGTCCCGTGCTATCAGCTTTAGGTCTTTCCATATACTTCATATCATTTTCATTTATGTCACCAATTCTCATCTCCTTGTGTTTTTTCTGTCTATTTACGCTTCTCTTCCCCTTAGGATTCTACAACAAGGACTGCCTTGTAATGCTATCAACTGGTTTCCTCTGTGTATGTCCTATCCATTGCCATTTTAAAAAGTTATTTAATATTATAAATTGTAAAAGAAAAGACAACATGATCAAATGTCTGCAACAGCAAACATTCTAGTAAGAACAGTAACAGTGGTAAGCAGACAATGCAGTCTCAATGTTGCATGAAATTATGTGACGTTTAAAAAATAGCTTGCATAAACCAGTATTTAAAATTTTAAGACATTGAGAATAGGGGATGAGCTTTGAAAAGTATTGCTTTGAAATAGACGACTTAGTGCTCAGCTAAGTAGTCAATTCTGACCTGATTGAGATCAAATTTGAAATTGGTTGACACATTTTTGCTGTGAATTTAATCATGTCCAGTAGATCTTGAATTGTTTCTGGTGATGGGTGCACAGAGAGAGTGGAATTATTAGAATTTTTTTTTGCAATTCTAAGTTGTCTTTGTCATACAAACACACATAGACAACTAGCTAGAGAAGCAGCAACAGCATATCATTGCTGTCATCTCTGTGGCTTCATTTGTCACTCATAACTTACTGCTGTTATAACATTTACAGTTCTGTTAGTACAACATCCATCCAATCTTCCTGTCTTAAACTGCTCAGGGAGCATGTAGCCACCATTGCTTGCAAGAATCCTGCATCTAAGCACTTATGGCCATAACAAAACTTAAAATGGAAGCTTCTTTTATTGTTCATTCATTTCTGTATTACTTATGAAGCATGGAACAGTCTCTGTATCTAGGTCTTTTGCAGTAAGCTTGTATCAAATCATGTGCTCCTGAAGCTGTGGCTTCTGTAACAGTTTGTTTTATGTAATGATGTTGCTTCCCCATGCACTTTTATTATTTCCAAGATTTATTTTATTTTTCCTGAAAGCTTCTTTATTTTCATAGGCAGTATTTATTTTTAATTAATATTTGTTTGTTTGCAATCAGCATTGGATGTATTGTCATGAACATTTATTTTTCTTTTCATGGATATGTCATTATTTTCATCCATGTAAAAAATTTCTGTTTAAATTGTTACATGCTTACTTTATGTTTTTGGTCCACTGTTGTTGTTACATGCTTACTTACTTTATGTTTTTGGTCCACTGTTGTTGTGAAGTGCAGTGTGGAGATGAAGTTTGCATTCTTGAGCCAGTTGTGTCATATTCTCTGTTGTGAGGCCATGTTGTTGCAGGATTTCTATGATCTTCTCCATGCTCTGAAACCTACTGTTGTAGGCGCATGGTGGTAATTTTGATCAGGCTCCATTCTCATGAGATGGCCAAATCATTTTATTTTCTGTCTCTCTATATACTTGATGCAGGATGCACTTCCTAAAATTGTTATAACGTCATCATTTCTCATTCTGTCTCTCCTGTTACCAGGTAATGGCTTTTCTTAAACATCTAGTTTCATATGATGCGATTTTCCTCTACTGTGCTTTGGACCATATTTGACACTGATAGCAATGAATTGGTTAAAATATACTATTTTTCAGTAGTTTAGTTTCCATACTGATATTTGAGTAGTGGTGATGGTAAGTCACCTCACTGGCCTTTTGACATCTTGTTTCAATTTTTCTGTCAGACCATCCATTTTCAGTAAAATGCTTCCTAGGTATTTGAACATTTGAACCTGTTTAAGCTTGATGTTGTTGACAATAACATGTAAGTTAAATGGGTTTAGTGATCTGCTGATCTTCATAGTTTCTAAATTTGATATGGTTGTCTTCACCGTTTATCTTTCATGGGTGTAATTTAGTACATCTGTATGTGTTTGCAGTGTGTGTTTATCTTCATACATTAGACTAAGTCATCAACAAAAAAATAACTCACTCTGTGGGTTGTAGTGTTTATTGTTATCAACTTAAAAAAGTTGTTATTGGCATTTACACTGAATTGTCTCTGATTTTTTATCTATTATTTCTAGCTGTTAAAATGGGAAGAATTCCAAAAGTGGAGAAGGAGCGTGCTCTGCTTGAAGCGGGACTTCAGACTAACGCTCTGAACAGCATGGACATTGACACAGAAGAATCAGTGCCCAACCCTGAACTCAGTCACAATGAATGGGTAAACTCTAAACTTGATCAGGCATCTCATGTGCTCCAAGTAACAAAGGATGGTCCTATGTGTAAGCAGTCACTAAGCTTGAACACATTATCAACTCACTGTAAAGAAAATGATATGGCTTCTTCAAGAGCTCAGATGTTCCCTCCACCAGAATGGAAGAGTTCAGATGGGAAAGGGTCATCAGCAAAGTGCAGTTCTCAGCAGCTAGGGAACTCATAAAGAAACACTGCTGGAAAAGTCAGGTAGCCTGAATGAAGAAATTGATACACTTTCCTCATTGGTTTTATCACCCTCATCTCCAACCTTGTATGAAAATCAGTTTAGTTCACAAGCTGAAGGAGAAAACTGTGTCACACATTCATATAAAGGCCAGTTGGCAGCAGGATCAGAAATTAATACCCAAGGCAACATTTGTTACCTAAAACACAGCACAGCCATTGTTCATCCTCAGTTTCTTAAAACTAGTGAAGTCAAAACAGAGCCTGGAACTCAGAAATATAATTCTGTTTGTGACAAGGAAACAGTCCATTGTGATAACCCATTTGCTCAACCTTCATACAGTTTTGGATGTCAGGGAATGAAGACCTATAGCCATTCTACTCCACTGGTTGAGATGATCCCTACGAAAGTCTTTGACAATAAACCAGACAGCTTTTCTTCCCCAGCAGAAGTGGTGAGAAAATGTACTTTGGAACGTTTAGGAGGTGAAGTGTATATGGAGTCCATCAAAACACACTGTGGAAGCTCATGTGAATCTTTTGGGTGCAAGAAATCAACACAAGGTGAAGCAGATGTTGATAGCAGCAGCAGAGAAGACAGTAAACATCATTTCAGTCCAAAAATTTATAGGCAGAGCTGTTACAGTCCCGATGTCATCAAGGTTCTCATGGACCAGGTCGGGGAAGAGAGAATGAAAGGAATGAAGCAGCACATTATGACAACTATTGCTAAAACCTTTGGACCAGGTGAGTGTGAGGCCACAGCACAGTTACTGACATCCTATACCAGTTCTAGCAGACAACAAGAGAATCTTAGTTCAGACTTCCTACAGCAGTCACACAACAATGGACAGCAAAATTCTCCATCAGTTTCTGAGTGCAGTAAATCCTTCGTCTTTGAGTCAACTGCAGCTAGTAGCATCCAGCATCCAGGACTTCAAGGAAAACATATTCTTCCTAGTGATAGTATTGTGTCTCTATCCACACATTACCAGAGAAATGCCAATATGATAGGCACTTCTTCACGTCATACTGTAACAGAGCACCTTAGGGATATGATCACGCTTACTCCAACACATCCAGGATTTAAGGTTGAACATTGTAATAGATTGCCACACCCTTTCAGTGAACACCAAGAGTCACACTTGTCGGAGTGTGCTAAACGTATGGAAGTGTCCAGTAAACCCAACTCAGCACACTATTCCAGCACATCTTTGGAGGCAAAAGACTTTGAACTTCATAATGTTGAGAGTTTTTGTGGTCACAATGATATGGACACAACAGAAGATTGTTTCACGAGTAATGTGTGTTCCACGGTGGCTTTGAGTGGGCAGTTCTTCACAGAAGAGTACGATGCTGGCAAAGTCAGGTCTTCAGACAAGGTAAGTCTGTGCGTCTGTTACCGTTGGTTTTTTTTTTTACAGGACTGACATTGACAATGATGTTGTCAGGGCTGTCGGGCTTACAACATGTGGTCGACTGTTACGTGTCGTTTTATATTAATGTTAAAATATCATAACAGGAAGGTTCCTGTGACCAAGATAACTTCCAAGGTAGTAAATCTCTTAAGACACCACAACCAGCCAACACCATTCAGAATGATTTGAATTACAACTGGCAACGTAGACAATATAATTTATTCAGAACTGCACGTAGCTCCACAGGTAATACATCTTTGGTCAACAATATAATGGCATATAATCGACAGTACGTCCATGTCAAAAGGCTGTCATATTTGCTCTCAATATCCTTTTATATTTTTATTAATAATCACAGAAATCCATTTATTAAACACTTCAACACCCGGAGCTCAAAACATACGTCCACTCGCCATTACACACACAATCCGCTCTTTCTGCACTTCTCTCCCATCAGTCACCTGTCTCACGAGAGCCAGCCAAGCATATCGGCTTAATGTAGCTCACCCGTCTTTTCCAGTGACCCATGTAAAATAAACAAACACAGAGCCCCGCTGAGCTGAAGCTATATAATTCACACCTGTTTTGAATTTTAATCATAACACCGACATATTTCTTTGTAACGTGAATTTGATGTGGGCTGTTTAGCTTTGGCGTATGAGTGCTCGAGATTCGCTGCTTTATTTTTTAATAAAGTGGCAATCTGTTATCACTGGTCTAGGCTATCAACTCTTAAATAATAATTTTGTAAATTTTTGGTGTTACGTTTTTTTCTTCCTAGGTTTGAAATCTTGCCCTTCAATAGCCTATATTTCAGATAAATTGTCATAATATTCTGTGTAGGCCCTACATAACTAGAAAAAAAAAGTTTGTTTGCGTTGAGTAGGCCTACTTTATTCCAGCGCTCAAGATTTGCTGCTTTATTTTTTTAATAAAGTGGCAATCTGTATCACTGGTCTAGGCTACCAACTCTTAAATAATAATTTTGTAAATTTTTGGTGGTACAATTTTTCTTCCTAGATTTGATATTCTGTTTATAATTTTGTTTATTTGTTGTTGTTGCTGTTAGCTGTTTGCTTTGTTCGTTGTATTTTGTAATTATTCTCTTCATCTACAAAGATTATTAGTTGAAATATTTCATCCACTGAATGATGGCTGAGCCTAATTCAAAGAAACAAAAGCTGACTGTGAAAGATCATTTTCAATTATGAAAAAAAATCCACACAGACTGCAGGAGGTCCATGAATGCGGACACACTCACTTCTATTTTACAGTGTAAGATTAACATTGATACACGCTGTGCAGACTTTAAGCCCACAAATGCAATTCTGCAAAGTACTAAAAGTGCATGTGTTGATTATAATACAAAACACTGTACATCGAAAGAATAGTGTACCTCGTGATCACTAAGTTTTTTATATGTAAAGAACAGCATGAGACTATTAGCATGTTTTATATCACAATAATTCAAATGCTAATAGATTTGTATATGTCATTTCTCATTTTAAAACTGTATTGCTTATAATTTATTAATATATTTTTTGCGTAAGGATTTTTGGATTTTTTTGGTTCAGCGTACAGATTTTTGTCTCAGGAGGTTGACAGGTATGCATACCTTCATCCGTCTTCTCTTGCTAAATAGGTTAATCTATTACAGTAAGGACTACAACAGCAAACATCAAGTGACAGGTAGAATAGAGGTAAATTCTGACCACGTAGAACAAATAGTTATATTTATTACATAAATATCAACAAAGAAAAGAAAAGAAAATAATCTCACTAGTGCTATTAGGCCAGTGATTTTGTATCACACTCAAGAACACAGGCAAACTACTACTACACTTAAAAAAATTACATGAAACCAGGACAGTCTAACTGACAGTGGCTGCCCCCAGTTCTCTGTGGCGAAAATGGCTGATTCTGTGTTGTTAAATTTAGGGGTACATTATGATATCTTGTGTTTATTTAGTCCTACCCCCTGCAGACCCAAGTAGAACAGTCCCAATTAAGATGGTTTGGCCATGTCTGCAGAATGGGAGAAGATCGGATACCATGACAAGCATGGGAAACAAAGAGCCAAGGATTCAGACCCCGAGGACGACCCAGAGTCCGCTGGGAGGACAACATTAGACAATCTTTGAAGGATCGAGGACTAGAATGGAACCAGGCCAGGAGGAAGACAGCCGATAGGATAGTCTGGCGCTCTCTCTTCCAAACCTCTACACCTCACGGTAGAAGGGGAACGACTAAGTAAGTAAGTAAGTGTTTATTTAGTGGTACATTAGGATATCTTATGTTTATTTAGTGGTACAATAGGATATCTTATATTTACTTAGTGGTAAATTAGGATATCTTGTGTTTATTTAGTGGTACAATAGGATATCTTGTGTTTATTTAGTGGTACATTAGGATATCTTATGTTTATTTAGTGGTACATTAGGATATCTTATATATATTAAGTGGTACATTATGATATCTTGTGTTTAGTGGTACATTAGGATATCTTATGTTTATTTAGTGGTACATTAGGATATCTGATATATATATTTAGTGGTACTTTGGGATATCTTATGTTTATTTAGTGGTACAATAGGATATCTTATATATATTTAGTGGTACATTGGGATATCTTATGTTTATTTAGTGGTACATTAGGATATCTTGTGTTTATTTGGTGGTACACTAGGATACCTTATGTGTATTTAGTGATATGTTAGGATATCTTGTGTGTATTTAGTTGTACATTAAGGGGAGGAGCTACATTGAAATGCTATTTTCGTTATTAATTACATGATTTAAATGAAAATACACAGACTTAACCTACATCAATCATAGATATGCATGATGAAGAGTTTGGTGGTATTACATTTTCGGTTTTCATGGAAATGGTGGCCATATTGGATTATATTGTTCCATTTCAATTTCTTAAGGCTTTTTTATTTATTAATCTATAATTACCAAATTTAAACACAATGTTTATCATTATATTTTAAAACTTTTCTCAAATTGAATGTTTGATACCATAAGTAGATTTTGAGATATAGAATTTTAAAGTTTGTATCTACAAATAATCACCATGTTATTTCAAAATTGTACAACGTTATTTGCAATAAATCAAAATAAGATATCAAAAATCGGATCTGATAAAAGTTGTATTAGTGCCAAATCTGATATTGATTGACAAAAAAATGCAGTAGTTATAAGAACTTTAGTAGCATAAAACAAGGTTCTGAGAAAATCTAGATCTTAAATCTTAAAATGCCCTGTAGCTCCTCCTCTTAAGATATCTTGTGTGTATTTAATGGTACATGTAGATATCTTGTGTGCATTTAGTATTACAAGTAGATATCATGTGTGTATTTAGTATTACAAGTAGGTATCAAATGTGTATTTAGTGTTACAAGTAGATATCATGTGTGTATTTAGTATTACAGGTAGATATCATGTGTGTATTTAGTATTACAAATATATATCATGTGTGTATTTAGGGATACTGGTATATATCTTGTGTATTTAGTATTACAAGTGGATATTATGTGTGTATTTAGGGTACTGGTATATATCTTGTGTGTATTTAGTATGACAAGTAGATATCTTGTGTGTTTTTAGTAGTACATGTAGATATATTTAGTGTCTTTAGAAGTATATGTATATATCTTGTATGTATTTAGTGGTACTTATAGATACCTTGTGTGTAATTAACAGTATAGGTTAACGTGTATTTAGTGGCTTATTAGATATGTTATGTAGGGACAGTTTATGGAAAATACTGAGGGCTTATGGGATTCCAAGCTGCATAGTGTCAATCATAAAAAGCCTCTATGCCAACTTTATGTGTAGCGTTGGGCAGAGCAACCTAACCTTTGAGGTGAAGACAGGAGTACAACAGGGATGCCCCTTATCAACCACTCTATTTTTAACAGTCATAGACTGGGTGATGTGCCAGACAACAGAGAGCAGTCCAAGAGGAATAAGATGGACTACATTTTCTACATTAGAAGATCTGGAATATGCAGATGACATTGAACTACTAACACATCCAGGAAAAAATGGATAGACTTAATAAGTATTGCCAGCAGGTGGGCTTGAACATCAATCTAAAGAAGTCAGAGGTCATGACGCTCAATGTGAGCAACCCTGAGCCCATATCAGTAAGGAATGAGCAACTGGAACAGACAGACACCTTCACATACCTAGGATGCATAGTAACACCAGACGGCGGAGCAAGCAAAGACATCAACAACAGAATGAACAAAGCAAGAACAGCCTTTTTTAGTCTAAACAACATCTGGAGGTCCTCTCAGTACAGCACAAGGACAAAATTAAGATTATATCAGAGCTGTGTGCTTTCTGTGCTTCTCTATGGTGCGGAATGCTGGAGAGTTACAGAGAAGGAAATGTCGAAATTGTCATCTTTTCACACAACATGCCTAAGAAAAATTCACTGAATCTTTTGGCAGAATACCATCACCAACGAAGATCTGCTTACTCGGAGCAAGCAAGAGAACATGCACACCATCATAGCTGGCAGACGCTGAAGCTGGGTTGGCCATGTCCACAGAAGAGACCCCGATGCTATCACAAGAACAGCTATGCTATGGACCCCTGAAGGAAAATGAAAGAGAGGCCGACCAAAAACAACTTGGCGGAGGACTGTGGAGGCTGAGATGCAAAGAATGAATCAGAGTTGGGGCACTGTATGAAGGATGGCCACCGACCGAGCAAAGTGGAATCAATTTGTTGTTGCCCTACAAGACGCCACCAGGCGTGATGGTCACTGACTGCTTTGACGGTCGGCGACTAAGGATCAAAGAAGAAGATATGTTATGCATATTTAGCTTCATATTTGGTATCTTACATGTATTTAGTGACTTATTAGATATCTTATATGTATTTCATGACACGTTTTATATCGTAAGTGTATTCAGTGGCACATATGTGTATTTACTGGCACATTAGATGTCTTATGCGTGTTTAATGGCACATTAGAGGATTTTTTTGTAAATGGTGGTTTATCAGAAAAGTTGTGCTTCTTTTTATTTATTTATTTTTTTGGGGGATGTGGTGAGGCAATTATGAAAATAGGACATTTGTTGTACTATGTTGGGACAACAGGCGAGGTGATGGACAAAGGATGACAAACATGGAAGATACTGGATAGTTTAACATCATGGCATGGAAACATGTCAACAAGACGATTAATAAACACTGCTAGCAGCCAGACAAAAGGAAAATACTTGATTATAAATCACAGTAAGTGGGTTTAGAAATGCACAAGGAAAAAAATACAAAGGTAATGTGAATAAATGCTAGAAACTGTAACAAGATTACACTTGAAGAAGCACCCCTACAAAATATAAAATCATACACATATCTTGGCACCAGTATAGACACCAGTTGAAGGGACAGACGGTGATATCAAACTAAGAATACAAAAGACTGAAGGAGCTTTCATTTCATTGGGAAATATATGGAGAAAAATCAAGTCCAACACAAAAATCAGAATTTTCAACTTGAAATGTCAAAGTCAGTCTATTGTATGGCTCTGACACATGGAGAACAACAAAAACAACAACCAAAAAGCTACACTCATAATGGGTTCTTAGAATAGAAGGATTGAAGTGGTATGACAAGGTCACCAATATGGAACTGATGACAAGAACCAGACAAGTGCCAGCGGAACAAGAGATGAGAAGAAGATGCTGGTGATGGATAGGACACACACTGAGGACACCTGCTGACAGCATTACCAGGCAGTCCTTGTTCAGGAACCCCTGGGGTAAAAGAAGAAATGGAGAAGAGAACTGGAGACAGAAATAAAAATGATGAGGAAGACTAGAAAAGGCCTTGAACTGATGTCACGTGACAGGAGGACTTGAGCTGATGTCACATGACAGGAGGACTTGGCTTGGGTTTGTTGAAGAAATATGTTCATTGAGGAGCTAAAGGATATTGATTGACTTAAAGAAACACACCAGCAAGATGTAAAATCTTGGCAGCGGTATAGAAAATGTTTCAGGGACAGACAATGATATCAAAATAAGAATGGAAAAGCCTATTGCATAGGGAAATATATGGAAATAAAACGAAGATAGTTCCAACACAGAAAAAAGAAACTTCAACTAGAAGTCATCAGTCCTATTGTATGGCTCTGAAACATGGAGAACAACAAAAAACAGCAACCAAAAAGTGACGGACTTTCATAAAAGGGTGCTTGTGTTGAATAGAAAGATTGAAATGTACAAAGTCACCAATGTGGAACTGATGACAAGTACCAGTGCATACCTGTCAACCTCCTGAGACAAAAACCTGTATGCCGGACCAGAAAAATCCTTACAAACACCCAAAAATCCTTACACAAAAAATATATTAATAAATTATACACAACACAGTTTTAAAACGAGAATTGACACATACAAATCTATTAGCATATGAATTAGTGTGATATAAAACATGCTAATAGTCTCATGCTGTTCTTTACATATAAAAAACTTAGTGATCGTGAGGTACTATTCTTTCGATGCACAGTGTTTTGTATTATAATCAACACATGCACTTTTGCACTTTGCAGAATTGCATTTGTGGGCTTAAAGTCTGCACAGCATGTATCAATGTTAATCTTACATTGTAAAAAAGAAGTGAGTATGTCTGCATTCATGGACCTCCTACAGTCTGTGTGGATTTTTTAATTGAAAAATAAAGCAGCAATGTTTACGCAAACAAACTTTTTTTCTAGTTATGTAGGGCCGACACAGAATATTATGACATTAATTTATTGGAAATATTTAAATAATCAAAATATTACTGGAAAGATTAAGAGAACGACAAAAAAAAAAAAAAAAATACAGTGAAGCAAAGCAAACAGCTAACAGCACACAAAAAAAAGTTACCAAATTATGAACAGAATATCAAATCTAAGAAGAAAAACATAGCACCAAAAATTTAGAAAATTATTTAAGAGTTGGCAGCTTAGACCAGTGATAATAGATGGTCAATTTATTAAAAATAAAGCAGCGAATCTCGACCGCTGGAATAAAGTAGGTAGGCCTACTCAATGCAAATAAACTTTTTTTTCTACTTTTGTAGGGCCTACACAAAATTTTATGACATTAATTTATTGGAAATATTTAAATGGTCAAAATATAACTGGAAAGATTAAGACAACGACAAACATAAAATACAACGAAGCAAAGCAAACAGCTAACAGCACAAAATAAAAAATTAACCAAATTATGAACAGAATATCAAATCTAGGAAGAAAAAACGTACTACCAAAAATTTACAAAATTATTATTTAAAAGTTGGTAACCTAGAGCAGTGATAATAGATCGCCACTTTATTAAAAAATAAAGCAGTGAATCTCGACCGCTGGGATAAAGTAGGCCTACTCAACGCAAACAAACTTTTTTTTTCTAGTTATGTAGGGCCTACACAGAATATTATGACATTAATTTATCGGAAATATAATGAAGGACAAGATATAACTGGAAAGATTAAGACAGCGATTAAATTGCAACAAAGCAAAACAACAGCAATATTTAACCAAGTTATAAGTACTTAGCTTTTTTTAAAACAAAATGGCGTCGAAGTGTGGTGGCAAGCAAGCGTGGTTGTTGATAACAGGTAACTTTAAAAATACGTCATGTCACGCTGAAAACTGAAAGTGTTTAAGGCCGAATTCAAAGTTTTTGCCGAATTGTTGGGTATAAAAGGATTTGATTGGTTGCTGGGAGAGACCTCAATTTAAAAACAGACGCCGAGATTCCCGGAATAAATAATAAAAAAAACCAGGGCTAGAAAATAAATTCTGATTTAGAATTTTAAAAAACTTGGGTTGGAAAATATTTTTAGAATTTTTTTTTATTTAAAAAAAAAAAATTTTGATTTTTCTTGGGGGGGGGGGGGGGGGGGGGGGGGGGGGGGGGGGAATCTGTACAACCAGTCTGTACGGCCGTACACTGCTAAAAGTATCAAAAATACATTCGTTGTATGAAAAATTCGTACAGGTTGACAGGTATGCAGTGAAACAAGAGATGAGAAGAAGACATTGGAGTTGGAAAAGACACACATTGAAAAACTGTTGATAGCATTACACTGTAGTCCTTGTTCTGGAGTTCCCACGGTAAGACAGTAGAGGTGGACTTAAAAACACACAGAGGAGAGAACTGGAGATATAAATGAAATGGATGAGAAAGACATGAAAAAACCTAGAATTGATGGCACATGACATGAGGAGTTGGCTGGTGGTGGTGGTGATGATGATGATGATGGTGATGGTGGTGGTGATGATGATGATGGTGATGGTGGTGATGATGATGATGGTGATGATGATGGTGGTGGTGCTGATGGTGATGATGATGATGATGATGAAATAGATCCTACAGAAAGATGCAGGCTTTTAGAAATGGGTTCTTGTGCAAAAAAAAGAATGAAAGAATGAAGAATTTTGTTTGTTTGTTCTGATACCTTCTAATCATCTGTAAGTCTAGTCATGAATACTTTTCTTTTTTTCAGGCATCTGTAAGCTCAAATTCCCAAAATTCCAGTTCAGATAAGGACAGCAGTAGCCCAGATACCAACAGTTTTGATGATTTGACAATGGCTGAAAGTTCCTTAACCTTGAGTGCAGCTTATGAAAAACACATGGTGGAAATTTCTAAAAGATATGACAGAATGCAGGATTATATTCAGAACAAGGTGAATTGTCCTCTCACTGTTAATAATCCTCATGTTTGCCTCTCTGTTTTTTTTCACAGCCTTACTTGGGCACAAGTTATAACCAGAATGTCATCTTCAAGGACAGACATATAATAGCAGCACAAATTTATCGGCCAAGTAATCTAAACAAATAAACTGGGACATAATAACATAAAATTCATTTATTCCCTCTCTAGTTGAGCATCCAGTTTGCTAAGCAGTTACAACACTTTCCTCTTGCAGCTTAGCTACCAGGTTTTGGGATCGAAACCTGTTAGCATCAAGCTCCAGTCTACCCAGATGTCAATGGGTACCTGACTCTGCTCTTGAGTTAAGGAAGGCAAAGGCAGCAATGAAAGGAACAGGACACCCCATATCATAAAGCAGGACTTGGTATGATGAAGTCTCTAACGCTTCACTCCCTTACAGCATTATCTGTTGTAGGACTACCTTTACCCTTTTTTTTACCTTTCGGCTCCCTGTAGAGCATAAACCCCTAACAAATTCACACCAAAGCCTTCATGGCCTGTGTCATCCTTTCATGGTGTTTCTAAGTCTTCTTGATCCCATGCATACATATTAGCATTTCCTTTTTCCATGTAATAACAGAAGATTATGACAAGAAATTATAAAAAAAAAATCATAAGTCAATCATTCACTCAATACTCTATAGCTCTTATAACGCCTTCAACAAACACATGCCAAGTCCTCCTGTCACGTGACATCAGCTCAAGTTCTTTTTACATCTTCCCATCATTTTCACCTCTGTCTCCAGTTCTCTTCTCCATGTGTTTTTTGGTCTACCTCTGCCTCTCTTACCCCAGGGATTCCAGAACAAGGACTGCCTTGTAATGCTATCAGCAGGTTTCCTCAGTGTGTGTTCTATCCAGTGCCAGCATCTTTGTTACGCACAAATAATTACTTTTTTCCAAAGTCTTTGTATGATCGTTTTTCGTATGTATGATCATTATTTGACTGAAATGCATGTTATATATATTTTATGGTCAAAGGGACAGAACCCGAAATATCGATACTGCTATTTTTTATGAGTTTACCTTCTCTTGTGTAGAGACACGTTCGGTCTATAATGTCTTGAACGAAGCGTGACCATATCTCCTTATTTGGTAGTATCAGTCAACTGTTGTAGATGTTTGAAACCTTTCTTAACGCTTCTGTTCATGTCCATAAAAGGTGCGACTGTGTAAGACTTTTATCTCGAATGTTCTTAGAATCGTCTTATTGTGAACAGCGACTCAGAGATTGTCGTTCTGCGCATGTCTCGACTGGGTTTTGGTTTGTGGTTCCGCCCAGGTCGGGGAGTGGAGAAATGGACTGATTAGCGAGCGGACGCGACTGCGTCTTGTGATTCTCTGAGGGAAATACATTGTCTTTGTGAGTTAGTTAGCTAACTAGACTATTTCCCAGTATTATTCAAGCCTGCCTGGAGGCATATGTTCATGGTTGATTTTCCGAAATAAGGTAATTCCTCTTGTATCGAACTTTAGGCTATCATCTAGAGGTTCGTCATTTTGTCGCCTTTTTGCTCGCCTGTGTGATTCAAAATGGAGAGGTACTTTGACTAGGATTAAGTCACCGGTATCTTTATACCTGAACTAATTATATATTTATGGGTCGCTCTAGACCAACAAGACTATTGTCTGTGTTCCAGGATTCGTTATATCAGAGATCACGTCCAAGTCAGATGGTTAGACTTAGGAAGGTTATAAAGGTCGAGCTGACCTGTACTCCATGTATGCTACTCACGTGCAGACAGTAAACGGACGTATTGTATACATCTGATCTGCTAGCATCAGGAAGGAATAATTATTATTGTCTATGAACATTAAGGATCTGCAGCTGACCACGGTTGCAGAAGTTATATGTATTATTTATCAAGCTTCGCTATGATATTTGTTTTCCATACAACTATTGAGTATTGACTTCTACATGACTGTCAGTTAACATGAGTTTGAATGCTGCATTCGTTACCCTATGCTGATGATAACATAAGTATCATGACTGTTTTGTGGCGTGCAATAAATGGTATAAACCTAGAGCGAAGTTACCATTTTTATGACTCTACACGTCATGTTGCCTGTGGTGTACCCTGAACTGTTCTACTGCAACACACACACCGCAACAATCTAAACCAGATAAGACACCCACATCTTGCATTGTATACCTGGTGTCGATAGAGGTGGTAATTTGGCGGCATCCTAATTCCACCCTTATCAATTCATGGTGGCCAATAGTTGGTTTATTCTGGTACCAACTCTCAAGGGGGTCAACAAACCCAGACATCATCAGCAGACTACAAGACAACATTGCAGTTGCTATTCATCACCTTTGATGAAATTTTTTGAAAGATGCAGCAGTACTGACAGTTGTTGATATTTTGAAACTACCCGGCGCTGCTCGGCGGTATTGAAGTTTGTCTACAAATAGAAGGACAAGTACCGAGCGAATGGATTTCCTGATCTGTTGAGAAGAAGGACAAGTGCCGTAACAACTGTTCCGGTCTCAGAATTACTGTTGCAGATTCAGAAGGTCAAGTTCAGAAACTGTTTCCTGTCAGAAGCTGTTTCCTGTTAGAAGCTCATTTCCTTCGTCATGGCAGTTTACGAGAGCAGATATGGATCAACGTTGGATCATTGTCCTAAGAATGCTGATCACATCCTGTTCTGAACTGTGCTGACGTTGTGGATACATAGAAGTTAAGTGGCCTGTTTTGTTTGTGAACTGTGACCTTATGTTCTAACTGAGCCTTCTGTCTATCACATTTTTCGCACTCTTTATATGTTTACATGTTATATGTTATTTGGATTTGTATTTATATGTTTATATTTCAGCGGGTTTTCTCGGTTGGGCAGTGTCTTTCAGTAGATGATACCACGTCACAGAGGTTCTACTGTTAGCGTTTTCGTTAGGGACTGTGCGAATTTCCGACTGTGGAATTTGCTAGCGACAATCGTTGCTATATCTGTTTAGTTGTGACGAGTTGTGCTTTATTTTCGTTTTTTGTATATTTTTTTTGTTTCTCTCTTTCTTTCTGTTTTTTAGTTTCGATTTCAATTGTTTGTATTTGTAGGTCTCCTCTTTTCTATTATTCAGTTCTTCACGTAAATTTTTGTGTATATACTGTAGCGTCATTTGTTTGTCATATCTTCGCATTCTGTCATCATATTCTTTTTAGTTTCGCTGTTTATTTATTTGACTTATGCGAATGTTTTCGTATTGTTTGATCTTTGTTATTGTTTACATTGACTCTGATCTTTGTTGTTGTTTACATTGACTTTGATCTTTGTTATTGTTTACATTGACTTTGATCTTTGTTTTTGTTTACATTGTTGGTGACTTTGTTATTGTTTACATTGTCTTGTTATTGTTTGCATAGTTCTTGCATAGCTAGTTTTCACTATTGTTACATATATGCTCATGCACTATTGGTCTATAGTGCACTTATCATAACAAACTGGTGGTTTTTTGCTTATGCACTATTGTAGTGCAGTTATGATAAATAACTGATGGTTATGCACTGATTTGGGTAGTGCACTGATGATTAAGAAGTGACTTGTGATATTATTATACATTTGATAATACAAGTTGGTGTCAAGTCTTGTTTCCCACAGAGATTGGAGTAAACATAGTAATTATACAAGCACTTTATTAAGTCTTGTTGCTATTAAGATTGAAATAAGATAATTAATTATTTCAGGTTCTGTACTCACATTTTAGACATCATGTCTACATTTGAGTACTTTATTGAGCAGGGTAAAGCCCTTGGGAAGACTGGTGATAAATTAGAAGAATTTGCGACTGTTCAATATGCCAAGGCATTGAAGTCGGAAGAAAAGAAAATGAAAGAACTAACTGAACAAAAGAGAATAGATTCTGAAAATTTAAAGCTGCAAATGCAGGTAGATGAAAAAAGATTACAAATGGAAATGGAAAAACAAAAAAGAGAAGCAGAATCTCAGGAGAAGAGACTTCAGGCAGAGGCTGAAAATAAAAGATTAGAAAAACAGGCTGAGGCTGAAGAAAGAAAGTTACAGGCTGAGGCTGAAGAAAGAAGGTTACAAAGAGAGTCTGATGAGAGAAAAGCAAAAATGGAACATGAAGAAAAACTCTTAGCTTTGGAGTTAGAAAAGTTGAAGTTATCTAGTAATGCTAATGATGCTAATAAGGTATCATCAGCTAATAAGTCTAATGCTGTTGATTTCAAGCTTAATTTACCAGCATTCAATGCTTCAATTGATGATATAACATTTTATCTAGATAGATTTGAAAGTGCATGTAAGGTGCATAATATAGATAAAACATTATATGTTTATCATCTGTCCAAGATACTTAGAGGTGATGCTTTGATTTTGTTGGGTATGGTAGATGTGCCTGACAAGAACAACTATGAGGTTGTCAGGGCGGCATTGTTAAAGAAGTACCAACTTAACGAAGACGGATATCGTCTTAAATTTAAAAACATGTTACCAGAAACTGGAGTTGAATTCTCAGAATTCATCTCAGGCATACGTCTTACTTTTTTACGATGGGTTGAGCTTTCTAAGACAGAAAGTACATTTGAAGCCCTCATGGACTTACTTCTTAGAGACAAGGTTATGTCTTCTGTTAATGAAGCTTTTCTTTCTTTTCTTCATGAGCGTAAGCCTAAAAATATAAAAGAAATGGAAGAATACTGTAGCCAGTATGTTACTGCACATCCTCACATAACCATTAGCAACTCTAAGGTAAAAGAAGGTCTGCCAGTTGCTTCGGCAGCACCTTATGGCCCGAATTTTATGCGTAGATTTCAGGGTAGCCAGCAAAATTTCAATAAAAAGGGTAACCGTAATTATGCCCAGAACCATGGTAATCAATTTCAGGGAGATTCTTCTTCCCAGAACTGGAGACAACCTAATATTACACGGTATTCTATTCCCGGTAACTTTAGAAATTTTCATAAAGGTAATCGGTATAGAGGAAAATATTTTTTGCAGAGACCTCAATACCAAGATAATAGAGGTTCTCAACAGCATAGAGATGGTAATGACAGTTATGGAAACTGGAACTCAAACCAGGATAAAAATTACAGTAGGGACTTTAATGATAATTGCAGAGGCAATAATGGTCGCGGTAGATCGCAACAAAAGAGAAAAAGATATCAACAGACAAACTCTGTTCAACAAGAATCTCAGGGAGCAGATAAACAGGTTAATAATGATAAAGACCATAATGCTATCGGATGCTCATCTTTTGACTTTGGTAGGGCAAATAAATGTATCCAATGCAGTACTTTATTTGATCCGAAAACCATTAGTACTCTAAGCTGTGGTCATCCTTTGCCCGCTCTTCCTGCTAATGTTGCTCATGATGGGAGAGGTTCTCTTATATTACATAAGGGGCTTGTAAATAGTAATCCAGTCTCGGTGTTGTTTGATTCTGGATGTACTACTGTCGGGGTTAGGCAATCTCTTGTAGATCCATTCTGTGCTACAGGAAAGGTCATCAAATGTGACACATTTGGTGGCACGTTGGAAAAATATCCTACTGCCATAATACATATTGCTACTCCTTTCTTCACGGGAGAGGTCCACGCGTGTCTACTTCCAAACCCTATTGCGGACCTTATTATTGGTCGTATTCACGGAGTTAGGGAATGTACCCCACAGCAGATTGCTGTTTGGGAAGAGCAAAACATTGAAGCTACCAATACGGTGGTCACAAGAGCACATGCTCTGGATCCACCTCAAACTTCATTAACTAATAATGATGAAGTAAATGAACAAAATAGTCACTTGACTATTACACGTGACTCATTTATCAAATTGCAAGAAGAAGATCCGTCGTTACAAAAATTCTTCATTCTAGCAAAAAAAGGTGATCCTAATCAAAATACTAATAGAAAATCTTGGATTTCTATGAAGAACGGCGTACTTGTACGTATGGTACAAGACTCGACTACATCCACTCATTCACAAATTCTTGTGCCTAAGAGCATGAGGGTGCAAATATTGCAACATGCTCATGACTCGCAATGTGCTGGACATATGGGTTTTTCCCGTACAAAGTCGAGGGTTCTTGCGGCTTTCTTTTGGCCATTTGTGAGCAAGGACATACGAATGTACTGTCGCTCTTGCAAAGTATGTCAGGAGGTCAAATCTAAAGGACCACGACATGCTGCGCCTATTCAGGCTGCTGACATTCCAATTCGCCCTTTTCAAAAAATGGCAATAGATATTATCGGTCCTTTTAGAATTAAGTCGGCTAGAGGGCATCAATTTATTCTTACATGTGTCGATATGTGCACACGTTGGCCAGAGGCAATACCTCTCAAGAGCATCTCAACTGCTGATATCGCAGACGCTCTTTGGCTGATATTTTCTCGCTTGGGTTTTCCCGGAGAAATATTGTCAGACCATGGCACTCAACTTATATCAGACACTATGTCACAGGTAATGTCTATGCTACATATAAAAAGGTCTCTCAGCAGTATCTATCACCCAATGTCTAATGGGTTGGTCGAACGTTTAAATAGGACTCTAAAAACTTTACTGGGTAAAATAACTGAGGATCATCCTCAGGATTGGGACAGGGTCTTACCCGCGGCTCTCTTTGCGTATAGAGAGGTCCCCAATGAACATACGGGGTTTTCCCCTTTTGAACTTGTCTTTGGCGCGCAACCGCGCGGCCCTATGTCTTTACTTCACGATCTAATCACTGCCGATAATATTAGCGATGAGACTCAGTCTTCTTATGAGTACGTCATTGCTCTTAGGAAAAAAATCATTGAGGCATGCAGACTAGCAACTTCGTCTTCCGAATTTGCTAAAGAAAAGGCAAGGCAGTTTGCGAATAAGAATAGATGTCTACGACAACTTTGTCCAGGTGACAAAGCTCTCGTTCTACTTCCTTCAAGGGAGAACAGACTTCTAATTGCATGGAAAGGTCCATATGCAATAGTCTCCAAAGTTTCTGATGTCGACTATGTTGTCGATATTGATGGAAAGCATAAAACTTTCCACATAAATATGCTCACGGAATTTCATGAAAGACCAGACTATTTGCAGCCTATTTTCCAGGCAACGGACAATTCTCAAGTACCTCATGGTCAATACTCATCGCTGTCAGTTATACAGGATGAGGAAACTACTTTTTCTGATGTCAATCTTCCTCTTTCTATGGTCCCACTTTATTCTACGGAATCTTGGAAAAACGTGACCGTTTCTCCAAATCTTTCCGCTGAGGAACATCGACAAGTTTCTTCGATGTTGCAAACATTTCAGGATGTTCTTACAGACATCCCGGGACACACACATGTCATTGAACATGACATTGTGCTAACTGATCATAATCCTATCAGAGTCAGACCCTATCCAATACCTATCCATTTCCAGTCTCAAGTCGAAAAAGAATTGGATGAAATGATACGTTTGGAAATCATTGAACCATCCACTTCAGCATACTCTTCGTCTATGGTTATTGTTCGAAAGAAGGATAATAACATTCGCATTTGCGTAGATTATCGCAAATTGAACCAAGTTACGAAGTTCGACGCTGAACCTATGCCTTCATTAGAAGAGCTACTCAATAAACTTTCTAATTCTAGATTCTTTACCAAACTGGATTTGTCTAAAGGTTATTGGCAAGTCCCGCTAACTGAACGTGCCAAACCTTTTACAGCTTTTTCTACACCTAGGGGTTTATTCCAATGGAATTTCATGCCTTTTGGTCTTATGAACGCCCCTGCTACATTCGTACGCATGATGCGGCGAATTCTCGCATATCGTACAGATGTCATAGCATATCTAGATGATATCTGTCTATTCAGTGATTCCTGGGAAGATCACTATTTGGGTTTATACGAATTACTGTCTACTCTTCGCGAGTATAACTTGACTGCAAAACCCTCTAAAGCCTTTATAGGATTTAGTGAGATTTCTTTCCTAGGTCATCGTGTTGGTCATGGTCTTTTAAAGACAGAAGACCACAATGTTTCAAAAATACTTAACATTTCGGTCCCTAAGACAAAGAAACAAGTAAGGAGTCTATTAGGTTTGATCCAATTCTACGGACGATTCATTCCGAATCTGTCCTCCATTATGGCACCGCTTTCTACTTTATTGAAGAAAGGGTCGCCTAATTTGATCCGCTGGTCAAAAGAATGTCAATCCTCATTGGACCAGGTTAAAGACCTATTTTCATCTCCACCTATTCTTAGGTTACCTACTATTGAGAAGACTTTTGTTCTTCGAAGTGACGCCTCGTCAACTGGGATTGGGGCAGCACTAATGCAGGAGTATTCTGATACTCTGCATCCGGTGATGTATATCTCTAGGAAATTAAATGCTGCAGAAAAGAATTACTCGGTTTTAGACCGTGAGTTATTGGCTATGGTATGGTCTATTCTGAAGTTACAAAGATTTCTTCTAGGCGCACATTTCATTGTGGAAACCGACCAGAAAGCGCTTACTGCTATTCAGAGCAAAAACTTGAAGAGCTCGAGGTCCACTCGTTATGCCATAGCTCTTCAACCATTTCATTTCTCGGTTCGAGCTATCCGTGGTTCGGATAATGTGATGGCAGACATTCTGTCTAGATGCCCACACGATTCCACATGATTCTTCTGTCATATATTTTTCCTGATATACAATCCAATATTATAATGACATGTTAGTAGATTTTTTCTCACTTTTTTGGGGAGAAATTTATAACATTGTACCATGTAATTATCTAAGAAGGCTTAGTTAGTGATATACGGGCCAAAAGATCACTCGGCCACATTTAAATAAATTATTTTCAGGATTGTATTGAGAGATTTACCAGTTGTCTTTAAGATTTGTGTTATTGATATTTTCGCAGCACATCATTGAAGATACGAGATTGTGTCCATTGTGGAACTTTGAGAATATCAAGTCCTGTACTAGATTGGGAGCGGATGATGTCCACATCTTCTTCTATTGAATATTTTATGTCAACGAAGATCAACACATGTATTACTTATTAGTTACTGATGCATTACATAATGTAATAAAATAGTGCGGTATATTAATATATTACACCGCTATTTGCAACACATTGTATGATATCATAATAATATATTTGATTTCATATATTGGTATGAGAATAATTTGACTTTTATTATGATGTTGCCAGCATTGTGGTTTGTGTTGGTGGCACCTTCCTGGGATATATATACGCGTATACTTAGATAAATTTTTCTCTAAGGACCTGGGATATGATCTCAGTTTCGCTCCAAGTGTTGAGCTATTTTGTTAGGTATATCCGCGCATCATACGTGCGTTAGGAGCCTAGATTTTTCCGGCTCCAGGATTTAAAAAAAAAAAAAATGTTTCATTTTTTTTTCCCGGGAGGGTGCGGTAATGTTACGCACAAATAATTACTTTTTTCCAAAGTCTTTGTATGATCGTTTTTCGTATGTATGATCATTATTTGACTGAAATGCATGTTATATATATTTTATGGTCAAAGGGACAGAACCCGAAATATCGATACTGCTATTTTTTATGAGTTTACCTTCTCTTGTATAGAGACACGTTCGGTCTATAATGTCTTGAACGAAGCGTGACCATATCTCCTTATTTGGTAGTATCAGTCAACTGTTGTAGATGTTTGAAACCTTTCTTAACGCTTCTGTTCATGTCCATAAAAGGCGCGACTGTGTAAGACTTTTATCTCGAATGTTCTTAGAATCGTCTTATTGTGAACAGCGACTCAGAGATTGTCGTTCTGCGCATGTCTCGACTGGGTTTTGGTTTGTGGTTCCGCCCAGGTCGGGGAGTTGAGAAATGGACTGATTAGCGAGCGGACGCGACTGCGTCTTGTGATTCTCTGAGGGAAATACATTGTCTTTGTGAGTTAGTTAGCTAACTAGACTATTTCCCAGTATTATTCAAGCCTGCCTGGAGGCATATGTTCATGGTTGATTTTTCCGAAATAAGGTAATTCCTCTTGTATCGAACTTTAGGCTATCATCTAGAGGTTCGTCATTTTGTCGCCTTTTTGCTCGCCTGTGTGATTCAAAATGGAGAGGTACTTTGACTAGGATTAAGTCACCGGTATCTTTATACCTGAACTAATTATATATTTATGGGTCGCTCTAGACCAACAAGACTATTGTCTGTGTTCCAGGATTCGTTATATCAGAGATCACGTCCAAGTCAGATGGTTAGACTTAGGAAGGTTATAAAGGTCGAGCTGACCTGTACTCCATGTATGCTACTCACGTGCAGACAGTAAACGGACGTATTGTATACATCTGATCTGCTAGCATCAGGAAGGAATAATTATTATTGTCTATGAACATTAAGGATCTGCAGCTGACCACGGTTGCAGAAGTTATATGTATTATTTATCAAGCTTCGCTATGATATTTGTTTTCCATACAACTATTGAGTATTGACTTCTACATGACTGTCAGTTAACATGAGTTTGAATGCTGCATTCGTTACCCTATGCTGATGATAACATAAGTATCATGACTGTTTTGTGGCGTGCAATAAATGGTATAAACCTAGAGCGAAGTTACCATTTTTATGACTCTACACGTCATGTTGCCTGTGGTGTACCCTGAACTGTTCTACTGCAACACACACACCGCAACAATCTAAACCAGATAAGACACCCACATCTTGCATTGTATACCTGGTGTCGATAGAGGTGGTAATTTGGCGGCATCCTAATTCCACCCTTATCAATCTTCTTCTCATCTCTTGTTCCACTGGCATTTGTCTGGTTCTTGTCACCAGTTCCACATTGCTGACATTGTCATACCATGTCAATCCTTCTGTTCTACGCAAGCACCAATTTATGAAAGTCTAACTTTTTGGTTGTTGTTTGTGTTGTTCTCCATGTTTCAGAGCAATAAGATAGGACATTTGAGTTAAAGATTCTTATTTTTGTGTCGAACTTGATTTATCTTAATCTCCATATGTTTCCCAGTGCAATGAAAGCTCCTCTTGATTTTTGTGTTCTTATTTTGAAATCACTGTCTGTCCCTCCAATTGTTTCTATATTGCTGACAAGATATGTGTATGATTCTACATCTTGTAGTAGTGTTTCATCACGCTCAACCTTGTTATCATTTCTTGTGTTTATTCTTATTGTTTTGTCCTTGTGTATTTTCAGATCCACTTGTTGTGACCTCTCATCAAGTATTTTCATTTTGTCTTGCATCTGATTATGGTTATGGGACAGAAGATCCAGGCCGTCGGCAAAATCTAGACCATCAAGCTGTTTAGTCAGATTCCACTGGATTCCATTTCTGTTGTGTGACATTAATTCTTTCATAACCCACTCTATTGCTAGTTAATTTTAAATTCGTAGTCACATGATATTCATGTGACCTGAGTAATGCTGGTATGTCGTGCAAGGTGACTAATATGAGGTTGTTCATGGGGCTGGCAACTTTATCATTTAAAATAAATATCTACAGAAACCACTGCTGTAAGAGCTTGTGAATGCTTGGTCCAGGCTTCCTGTAAAAGGGGCTAGATGCAATGGTGGTTCCATGCTAAATAGGGAGTGAAAAGAAAATGATGATGATGAGTGATGTTGAACACGATTTTTTGTTTTAATTGGAAAAGAACACATCATAAACCTCAGTACATGAAGTGATGTTGTGAACACTGTACACAAAGTGGTTTTGTGAACACTGTACATGAAGTGGTTTTGTGAACACTGTACATGAAGTGATGTTTTGCAACAAATACACTCCAACCTTTCCTGTCCTGTGCCATCTGTTCCCAGTCATTCCATGTATTTTTATCACCTTCATGTCTGTGTCTAATTGTTTTCTCCTTGTTATTTTAAAAAGGTAAAGGATCCCGTTTACTCGCCCATCGAGGCATGTTGGGAATATGGTGTTATGCCCATATTTTCTTGACCATCGGCACAGTAGGGGTGATGTGGTCAGCATCACGCCGGCTGCCTTAACCTTCCCAGACTTGCTCTGGTACCCAATTCATGAGGCTGGGTCGACCTTGGAGCCATTTGCGGTTTAAAAAATCCCACCTCAACTGGGGATCGAACCATGGACCACTGAGCTAGGAAGCTAGTGCACTAACCACTGCACTACCATGGATCCTTGTTATTTTAGGTCATCCCTTATTTCTCTTACCCTGGGATTCCAGAACAAGGATCTGAATTATTTTCTATGGTTAACTTGTTCATACTTGTTGACGTTTATTTGGCTTAGAATTTCCAAAGGATAGGGTATGGAACTGGTAGACAGAACCAGAAAAATATCAGTGGAATAAAAGTTGAGGAAAAGACATTGGATAAGACACATGTTAAGGAAACCAGCTGAGAACATTACAAGGTAGTCTTTGTTCTGGAATCCCCAGGGTAAAAGTATTAGGGGCAGACCCAAAAAAAATGTGGAGAAGAGAAGTAGAAACAAACTTAAAATGGATTAAGAAATGGAGAGAACTTGAGTGGACTGCACACTATAGGAGGGTTGGGTGTGAACTGATTGAAGACCTGTGCTCCACATTGTGAGATAAAGGGTTATGATGAAGATCTTGTTTGCATGTGATTTGCTAAATTAATACATCAGAGGATGCTAACTTGTGATCTAGAAATTGAGACATTGTGCGATGTTAAACTCAACTGATGGCAGGAATGGATGTAAAATAATTGAAGACCTGTGCTCCACATCGTGAGATGAAGGGTGATGATGAAGATCTTGTTTGCATGTGATTTGCTAAATTAATGCATTAACTTGTGAACTAGAAATTGAGACATTGTGTGATGTTAACTTAATTAATGGCACATGACAGGAAAGGGTGTAAAATGATTGAAGACCCATGCACTGGGGTGAGCTGAAGAGTGATATGATGATGATGTTAACATGTGATTTGTTAAATTAATACAACCAAGACTGCTAACTTGTGAACTGAGAAATGGAGACATTACATGACATTCACTGTCAATTAGATAAAATGACACATAACAGTGTTAACTATTTATGGAACAAGCTGAAAGTGTTGCAAGGCAGTCTTTGTTCTGGAATCCACAAGGTAATAGAAAAAGAGCGGGATTCAAAAGGCACATGGGCAAAATAATTCAAGACAGCTTTAAATAGATGGAGAGATGACTTAGCAGATTACACAAGACAGCTTGTGATTCATACAATTTTTATAGCGGTCAGATGAATGCAGTAAATACTTGATGGCCTGATAGAGTTCCCAGGGGTCTCTGAGGAGGCAAAGAAAGATTATGACAACAGCTTCTGCAATCATGTCACAACAGCCGACTACTTTGAGGTTGCGCATGGTGATAGCAACCTCATCATGCAAAATAGAGTGCTACAGAAACCAACACTTCAAAAGCACATTGCTGCTTTTGTGTCAACTTCCTGCAAGGGGGCCAGATGTGATAGTAGCTTTGTGCTCTGTTGATTGCAGACAAGGGAGATAAGCATTAAATACTTGATGCAGATTAGGGGAAAAACAGTGATAGCTGAAGATGGCATTGAGAGCTCACAGTCTTGCCTATTTGTTTACTGTACCTGCTTATAAGTGCCAGAGAGTAATACCAAGATCTTTATTACTAATATAGGACATAACATCCATTCATGAGTGAACCATCATTAGTTGACCATTTGCATGCAGGTGTAGCATCCCATTCATGAGTGAGGGTTCATATGTTGACCATTTGTGTGTCGGGGATGTATCTGATTCAAGACGGAGATTTTATAAGCTGACCATGTGTGTGCAGTGGAAATATCCAACTCAAGATTGAGTGTTCATATGTTGACCTATATGTGCCGAGGAGGCATCCCATTCATGAGTGAGGGTTTGTAAGTTGACCTTTTGTGTGCAGGGGAGCATCCATCCATGAGTGAGAGTTGATAAGGTGACCATTTGTGTGCCGGGGATTTCTTCTTATTATTATAGTAATTTTTTTTACTTGGTCATTGGTGCTTACAGTTGTTATCCTTTAAGTTGTAGTAGTTAATTAATAGTTCTGGTCTTTCTTGTGGTTATTTTTCAGGGTCTTACTAAAACAGAATACAACAAAACATTTTTTGCCACTATTTTTTGTTCACCAGAACTTGACAACAACAACCACTCACAAACAAATGAGGTAAAAAAAAACAGTAAGAATTCAAGTAATGCTAAGGTCAAGAATAGATGGGAAATTCTGTAAACAAACTAGTTCAAGTTCTCCATTTTATCAAAATGACTAATTTTAGAAATAACTGATTCAAGCACTTTGTTCAGGTATAAAATACAAACAGTATAAAACCTAGCATAACAATACAAGGCAAATTGCTTACTGCCCCGAAGGAAGTAATGGAAAGATGGAAAGAATATTTCTCAGAACTCCTTGATGGTGAGCAAGGTCAAACATCAGAAATGATAACCACTAGCACAGAAGAGGAAACCAATGGTGATGAAGATGACATAAAGATGGAAAAACTGAAGGCAGCACTGGAGAAAATCAAGATGGGCAAAGCAGCAGGGCATGATGGTATAACACCAGAAATGGTTAAGTACATGGGAGCAGCAGGCGACCTGTTACTCTTAAAGGTCCTACAGGCAGCATGGTGCAACAAGACCATACCAAAGGATTGGGAGATCGCCATCATAACACCAATTTTCAAAGGAGCAAACTTTGGGACTGTTTGGCAAGGAAGAATATTCCAGCACCTCTGATTCATGCTATACAGAGCTTCTACAAGTCTTGCAGAAATTATGTGAGGACAGCAAACCATAAGTCAGAAGAGTTCAGGACCACCACTGGTCTAAGACAAGGTGATATCCTATCACCTTACCTCTTCATACTCCTTATGGACGATGTCATCAAGGCATGTAAGGAGAGAACAAGAAAGTATTCAGTGGGGTACTGGAAGATGAGACAGGTCTATATTTCAGAGCTGGCATTTGCTGATGATGTTGCCCTGATTGCTAAATCAGAGGCACATCTCCAATCCAACCTGCAAGTCTGGAAGGAAGAGCTGGAGAAGAGAGGGATGGCCATAAGCAGCTCTAAAACAAAATCCATGGTGATATCACGAGAAGAAAGAAGACATCAGATTAAGCTGGGAGAACAGGTCCTGGAGCAGGTCGACCACTTTAAATACCTCGGAGCTATTATAGACCGAAAGGGGGGCATCAAAGAAGAGTTGGCCACTCGAAAAGCAGCAGCTGGGAGACTTTTTCAGGCCATAAATCGAGGATTCCTCAGCAAGAGAGAGGTTGGTAAGAAAACGAATATGGCTGTATACCGCTCCACCTATGTCCCAGTCTTGACATATGGATGCGAGTCATGGGCAATGACTACAACCCATAAAAGCCAGATCCAAACCTCAGAAATGAGGTATCTGAGGAAGGTGGTTGAAGTAACAAGAAGAGACATGGTACGCAACCAGACGATACGTCAAGGCCTGAAATGCCACCCCCTACAGACCCAAGTAGAACAGTCCCAACTAAGATGGTTTGGCCATGTCTGCAGAATGGGAGAAGATCGGCTACCACGACAAGCATGGGAAACAAAGAGCCAAGGATCCAGACCCCGAGGACGACCCAGAGTCCGCTGGGAGGACAACATTAGACAATCTTTGAAGGACCGAGGACTAGAATGGAACCGGGCCAGGAGGAAGACAGCCGATAGAATAGTCTGGCGCTCTCTCTTCCAAACCTCTACACCTCACGGTAGAAGGGGAACGACTAAGTAAGTAAGTAAGCTAAGGTCAAGAATAGATGGGAAATTCTGTAAACAAACTAGTTCAAGTTCTCCATTTTATCAAAATGACTAATTTTAGAAATAACTGATTCAAGCACTTTGTTCAGGTATAAAATACAAACAGTATAAAACCTAGCATAACAATACAAGGAAGAAGTAATTCATCAAATTCAGATTGATCTAAATTAGGTCCATAGTGAAAACAAGAAATACAAAATAATCTGGCAAACGATTCAGTGAGCCAGAAAATGTGACATACTAATGGCTCTACAATAGTTTACATTTTTTTTACATTTGTATTTATTTTCTAACAACACAATACCCCACTACACAAAAATGAAGTACACAACACCTGTTAAATTTTTTTTTCACTACCAGCATTATCTTCCCAGTATCCATCAGAAACATCATTACCATTAGCACACCTTAATGCAACAATGCTAATGAAAAATCTATTATTTTCCATTAGTCTCTCCAAATCAATCTGTAAAATGCATTTCTACAACTCAGCAAGGCGCACATTTTAAAATCCAGTGTGCTTTAGAACAGTGGGGGAAAAGGGCGAGGAAAAAATTTTAAACGGGGGAAAAAAACAAGGCAGCTGTAAACTGAATGTAATACACAGTCATATACCTTGTACATGAATGAAAGATTCAATGTCTTTACTGGACATTGAAAAATTTATGTTTTTTTTTAACCTTAGATTCAGTGGTTTTGGTTTTTCTTTCGTTTTTGAACATTTGTATTAAATATTGTTTTGTGCATAATTAGTTTAAAAAGTGTCTTCTCTAATATCTTTTTCAACTTCAAAAAGGTCAAATAATTTTATAAATATTATTACTATAATATAAATATTAGTAGTTAATGAATGTAATCTTAAAAGTAGTTCCTTCATTTATTGATTACCATCCCATCCTGTGTTGTACTGACAATCATGTCTCTCCATGTCCTACAGTTTTTTTATGTCTTGAGTCAGCTTTGTCTCAAATTTTTTCCCATGCATTGTGATCATTTTGTCCAAGTATTTCTCTGACTGTCTCCCTCTTCTTCTCTTTGAGGTGAATTTACCAGCTGTTAACAGACTTTCCATTTTTCTAATGTCAAAATGTATTAAAGAACTTTGACTGTATGGGCTAATCATGATGGAGGCATATCTGGAGTCAACAATGTATACAGATGTGAAAGTGAACCTCTGTCTGTGAGGCTAATTACACCCCCATTGACTCTTGAAATCATCCACACACTTTCAGGGATTCCCACTGTGGTGAAACATGTTGAGAACCCAGCATTGCACTCTAAGCTTGGAGGAGTCACATAAGTCCCATATAAAAAAAATCAAAGTCCCAGATGTAACTCTGGTTTTTATCTGGTTGGCTGCATGCAAGAGGATCACACTAGGGACCCATGATAGGTAGGGGAGCTGAGAAGCGGCTCTGTGTAGGACGTTGACAATTCCATGGGAGAACCCAGAACTAGAGCACAGTATTTTAGTTCTGTATATTTGTATAGCCCCATTGGATGGCAGAGAATGCTCAGTGTGCCACACACTTTGCCCTTCTAGCTTGGGACCAGTTGTGATAATCTTTTAAATGCAATGCAAGCCTGGAAAAACTGGAGCTCATGGAACTCAACATATTTTGGAATGGCAGAAAAGCCTAGATCTACAGTGTAGATAATATCAAGGAGTCTATAACTTGGTGCTGGCTGCAAAAGAGCAAGAAGCTCAGCAGCCATAGTTAAACAACAACTGTGTGCTTAATCATGTTGATTAATTGAAGATTTTCTTCTGTTTAGATAATTATCAAGACAATCCTGCATTCTTGTTATAAATAACTGGTCTTTGCTGCCTGCAAAAGATCTGTTAAGAACATACATCAATAATATAGGGTGCAGTTACCATAGTTAATTTTCTCACTACAACATAGTTTGTGTTGGTAAGAATGCTATTCCTAATCATGTCTTGATTTCTGGCCTGATTTTCAGAGACTTTTCATCATCTGTAACCCGTCATGGGTCATCAGAGAACTTCATTCTCATCTTACAAGTGTTTTCTTTGACAAGGATTTTCCTGCCTTCCTTTCTCCGTTTACCTTCGACTTCCCTGGAGGATCGTTTTCGTTGACGAGTTACATGCCCAAACCAGGCAAATTTCAATTGACAAAAGTCATCCTTAGGTGCTGCCTGCAATATTCCGCATTCTTTGTAACCATTGTTAGTTTATTGTTCCTCCGTATCTGCAGTGTGTCCAGCCCTCACATACATACAATAATATAGGGTGCATAATTTGTTCTTCATCAGGATAATGATGTTCTTTTTCTCATTCAACCTTGTCATGGCAGCTGAGGGCCATCTCAAGTCTTAGTTTGTTTTTTTATTTGATCTTTGGTACAGATAGTGGACCCGGTGCTATTCCTGTTAAACTGGAAAACTGATTTAACGTAATGTTGGTGCATGTTTCTTATGGCCTATCTTGCTTTTTCTATATTAATTTCCATCCCATATGTTCTTGTTACTTTCAGTTAGAGGTAAGGTCTTCTTATGTTCCAATCGATATGGTTGACATACCACTAATATAGTAAAAAATTCTCCAATGTCATTGCTTGCAAAAACAGCACTGCTTGCTTATGTTATTACATACCTAATATAGTAAAAAAAATTTTCAATAGTTTTAACATCCAGTCTACAAACATTTTACATTCTGCAGTTATTTCATTTCTTGATGTAACAATTATTTCTGTCTTCTTGCTGTTCAGCCATAAACCTTTAATGATGCTAATGGTGATAACTGTGTCTAGCTGAAGCTATAGATCCCATTTGTTTTCTGCTATTAAAACTGTGTTGTCTGCCTGTCTAATGTTATGTACTCGCTCTATTATTCCTCTCACATCATCAATATTTCTCATGTTTTAACAGTTCAGAGACAACAAGTCAGGGGAGATATCACTTTTCTCCACATTTTTTTCCCATATTATATTTCATTTGAAGTAGTGCTATAGTTAGAAGTATTAGAAGTAGTTACAGCTCTTTACTTAATTTCAGCACTAAATTCAATTAATTCATGTAAACACTGTCTAATTAAAAATTAATTAACATAAACTCCAACACCAGTGAATGTTACTACAGACATAATAATAATCATAAAACACTATTTTTGTAGTGCTGAGTTGGCAGTGTGCCTAAAGAGAACATGGCACCATTCAGATGGTTCTGGGTTTGGTTGCCATGTAAGAATTTCACATCTTTTAGTTTTCTTTTGTCTAGTTTTCTACTTCTTTATTTCTTACGGGTGTCTGCAACATACCCCATTTATGTTTTTTTTTAATCTGTTCACAGGTATCAGTTTCTCTCTCTGTTTCTATGTTCAAACATGTTACCGCAGACACCCTGTTTCAGGGAACAGTAATTGTCTGATGACTTAACGTCAACAATTTAGAGGATATTTCAGAATAAGCAATAAAACAACAGATAATATACCAGACAACAGAAAAGAAAGAAAATTCATAAAATTAATTAACTAATGTGTCATGATTTCTGATTCACAACACGTCATTCTGACCAAACAGTGCGCCATACTTTATAAAAACTGTATGATAGATGAACCAATGAAAGGCTTCCTCATGCAGTGTTTACAAAACATACTTGCCTAACATGGCGATCTCAAATCTGTGCAAACCAGTTGAGGATGGAATTAAAACTACAGTATTATGAGCAAAGTACCGCCTGGAAGAGGTCACTAATGCTATAATAGGAATGTTGCTGAACCTGTCTGTGCAAAGATTTCCACGAATAGTATTATAGGAATGGAGAAATCTCGAGTGGAATGCATCGGGACATCAGGTTAGTCCATAATTTTGGTGTTTAGGCTACGCATAGGAAAAGATGGGAGTATGTACTAAAAAGACGATTAGCTAGAAAGTTGAGGAATAAGCCAGTGCGTATTTTAAGCCTAAGATGAAGGAAATCGCTTCTGGAATAAGGAAGATAATTGAAATCTTAGTTTTCCAGATTTGTACACCTAGACAGATTATGCATACATTTTCGGAAGGCAGGCACACTTTAGCAGTAAGCTCCCTCTGTTGTTCGGCCTTGGCCTATATATAGGACGTGGCCTAAATGGAAAGCAGGGCAATAAGAATTTCAAATACAGTGAGCGTCAGCGTGTTAATGCAGATTGCCATTGCCTTTTGTATCTGAGAGCAGACTAATAGATACCCATTAACAGCTCGACTGTATGTACTTGAGGGTAAGAAAGAATGTATAAATATATATATATATGTATTTCTATTAATTAATTAAATTGTGCGTTAGGCAGTGAGTAGATATGTTATGAAACTACTGTGTAATTTCTGGAGGCAAATCCATGCCAGTATATATTCAAATAAAGTGAGAAGGGTAGCGAAAGTGTGTCTATAGTTTTAGAAAAGTATTTAAAGAATTATTTCTTGAAGGAATGGACTATACACCAGGAACATAGGAAAGGATGAAAGGAATTACTTTACTGTATTGATTGATATATTACTTAGTATTTTGACACAAGACCTAATAAATGTATGGAGGTGAATCATGAACAAATGGCTCTAACTAAGGATTTGGAGAAAAATTATATTCACAGTAAACTGGATTGTGTTATTACTGATATATTATGTCCTGTGCGTCTGCTAGCACACTGTCTGAAACTGTCTCTCATCCCCTACCTCTGTGATAGTGGGATAGTGATAGACAATATAGTGGTTAATCCAATATGTTTCAGGTTATAGCCTGTCATCCAAGTACACCTTAAAGAGTCAGCCACTACTGAAAGGAACTAGTGGTGCGAGCGCCCTTGTTGTTCATAGGGACAGCCACCCAGTATCCACTGCCTGGAGGAATTTCATTTGACCTTTCCTTCCATGTCAGAAGAGTGACCCGCTTCAATACAAGAGATAAGTGGGCAAACAAGGCTACTGTTCAGAGTATCCCAGTAAAACCACTATTAATGACAGATATTTCTAATGATGACATCTTGATGGGCATAGTTATAGCAGTGATTGACTAAAATTCAATAATTATGAAGTGAACTAATATTGAGCTTAAAATATAAACAGTCAATAACCATAGTGAGTTCAACCCAGAGAGAAAAGATCTTTCCTACACCTATAAAAACTAGATCATTTTGAACGTTTTACTAGTGATTTTATTTATTTAATGTTGTAACCAAATTTTGAGTTTCTTGAAATATTTTCAAATAGAAAAGAAAACTTGTAAAAATAAATTATAAATATTTACCAACAGACTTACTTGAATTATTTAAGTTACAGTTCTTGTTGGTAGATAGTTTAGTTAATACCCCTAGCAGAGCTTAATATATACACAGAGGAGGATCTGGAGAGGAGCAAGTAGGAATTTAGGGTAATATATTACCATCTTCCCTAGGAACTTATACAGCTTGATCCTACCTTTGATGTCCATACACCCTTACTCTTTTCAGAGAAGGGGGTTTGCTTATAAGATCAGACTCTTATCTGGCACTATCCTGGTATCACCTGATACAACTTTGTGTCCAGGATATCTTATCTTTCACATAATAATCTACCCTCTCGCGACATAATGTCAACATTAAATGCCTCATTCTTCTTCTTCCGTCCTTAGCCACCGACCGTCAAAGCAGTCAGTGGCCATTACGCCTAGTGGCGTCTTAGGGCAACAGCAGATAGGTTTTCTTTGCCATTGTTTCCCATCACGCCTATTGGCGTCTTTAGGGCAATGGCAAATCAATCCATTTGCTGTTGTTTCCGTAATCGAAGTGACTGGCAAACGGGTGATCAGCCCGTTGGTTAAATGCCTCATTAATCAATGTCAAATCTTGTGGTCTAATTTATTAACTGAACGCAACCTGTTAGTAATCATGCAAATAAAGCATTAAAACCCAATGAAAAGAATTAATTACAAAACAATCAATTACAAATATTACCATCAGTAGTAGTAATTACGCTATTACTCGAGGCGAAATCTCAGGTTTGTATGTCAAACCTGAGACAGATTTTTACGTGAGTATCCCTTTTTTCTTGTACAGAGACAGGTGTCCCTCGCCATTCAGGCAGATACTCACCGATTTCGGAGATGCCCATTAGAGCTGGGTCGGCTCAGGAGCCGCCAGTCCCTGGTCGGCAACACTCCTTCAAATTTCTCGCCAAGGCTCGAGTTAATCCAGTCCTAATCCCGGTCGACAAAAAATCTTCAAATGTCCTCACCCAGGTTTGATCCTGGGTCACCTGGTCGCCAGCGCAGTTTGGTAACCACTACACAAGCGCGGCTCCCACACACCTGAGTGATGTTCTTTGGTTAGTGTCTAGGATTTATAAAATACAGTGAAGTTTGTCTACTTGACTAGGACTGACAGCTGAGTGATATTCTTTGGTTAGTGTCTTGGATTTATTAAATGTAGTGAATTATGTGTACTTGACTAGGACTGACAACTGAATGATGTTCTTTGGTTAGTGTCTAGGATTTATTAAATACAGTGAAGTTTGTCTACTTGGCTAGGACTGACAACTGAGTGATATTCTTTGGTTAGTGTCTAGGATTTATTAAATACGGTGAAGTTTGTCTACTTGACTAGGACTGACAATTGAGTGATGTTCTTTGGTTAGTGTCTAGGATTTATAAAATACAGTGAAGTTTGTCGAGTAGGACTAACAACTGAGTGATGTTTTCTGGTTAGTGTCTAGGATTTATAAAATGCAGTGAAGTTTGTCTACTTTACTAGGACTGACAACTGAGTGATGTTCTTTGGTTAGTGTCTAGGATTTATAAAATACAGTGAACATACATGCCACACCTCAGAGATGAAAAACTTGTACAAAAAAATAAAAAACCCTGTAAAAAGACCCGCAAAACCTGTACAAAGACTGAAAAACGTAACAAAAGAGTTAATTCATGTAAAAGTATATTCAATTAGATGGTTCTGCACCATCATAGTGACATCCGGCCTTTGCCTTTTTAAGCATGTCTTCACTTGCTTTAAAACCTAAACAAGAAGAGTTAGAATTTATTTTGCATTGTAGAAATGCTGTGACTGTATCATCATTTAGTCTATTTCTGCAGACCGTGTGTATCTTTTTCATCACAGAGAAAGACCTCTCACAGTCAGCATTGCTGTGAGGCAATGTCAATAAGCGTTTCACTATGACTGTCAGACTGGGAAATCTTGTACGACCAGTGCTAGTTTTCAGGTTGATTACGTCAAGCCAGTACCTAGAAAAGCTTTTTTGTCCAGCGTCCAATCTTGAAATACATTCATCAGGCAGCAAACAATAATCTTCAAATTCATCCTTTAACACCTCTTGGTCTAAATGTGGTGCAAAAGTGTTGGCCAGCTTACAGATTGCTGTATATTGAACTGTGTCTTTAAAGGATGGATCAAGAATTTTGATATCCTTAAGGACTTCATTCTCAAATGGAAATTTATCCAATATCTTTTTCACAACAGCAACATAAAAGTCCCTCACATCTCTGAAAAATGAATTTCTCACTTGAGAACTTATATCTAACTCTTCCAGTAATGTCCTGTTGGACAGACCAACAGCAAGTGTATGGTCATCATGCTGTAGATCACGTTCAGCATACTTTAACAATCTTATATCTTTCCCTTCTTTTACATATTTCATCTCTACAAATTTGACAATAAATTTTCGTAGCAGACGGTCCATTTCAATATCATACCACCTATTTGAGACTCATCTGTCTGAAACAATTTGTTAAATTTAGTCAACAGAGGTAGCACAAATTGGAGAAAACGTAGTCATCTGGGTCAGTGGTGATTTTAGTAACTGATGAATGTTTTTGACACGGCATGGTTTTTCCATATCGTCGTGGCTCTCGAAGTATGAAGATAGAGCAGAATATTGATTTAAAATTCTGTCCACTACTTTCTGCAAAGAAAGCCAGCGAGTCTAGTGCATCCACTCCTGTAAAGAGTTGAAACTCTCTGTATGATTTTTTCCGTTTTGAGCTATGCTCAAAATGATAGAAGATATCTATCAAAAGGTCATCAACAGGAATAGTCAGCTGCTTTATACCCTCCTTGGCACAAAGATTTGCAAGGTGGCAAATACACCCTATACTAAACACACCAGGGTTCTTGCTCTTGATTCGCGTTAGTACAGAGTTTGATTTGCCAACCATTACATTGCACTTGTCACTTGCAGAACCTATACAGTTAATCCATGGGATTTGTAAGTCACTGAACACAGCATCAATATCACTGAAAATAGCTTCACTGGTTCCACCAGTACCAACTGGCATGCCCAGCAACCTGGTTCTAGGTCCTATGCCATCTTCAAATACCCTCACCATTATAGCTAAACGCTTGTCAGTTTTTCTATCATTTGACTCATCGATCATCAAGGAGAAAGGTGTCTCCCTGCATAATTTAATGACTGGCTCCGTTGCAGATGGAGCCAAGCAGTTTTTAATAATGGCTGTTGTTTTGGTTTGCTTGCATCTGAAACGTTTGGCAATAGCACTGTCCGGAAACATCTCAGCTGATAAGTCTGAAAAATGGTCAGCTATAGAAGAAGCTATGTTGTGTTGAGCAATAAAATTTGCAAATAAAACTTCGGCCCTCGTTATTTTATCATCTTGTTGAGGCTGTGTAACGAAGGCCTTGATAGAGCTTCCTTTCTTCAGCTGATAGTTCCTTTCATGCAGTTTTTGTTTTGAAATGCTCCCTCACATAGTGTAAGCCAGACGCCAACACTTTAATATCTCTATTGCATATTCTACAGTATGCATGTGAAGAGCCTAATTTGGATGTCTCAATAATCCCAGGGAATGTAGTTGTCCAGTCAGATTGAAACTTCCCACGACGTTGATCTTCTTCTAACCTCCTTTTTTTAAAGTTAGGCTCAGCCATGCTGTTAGATGGATGCAATATTTCCTGCTAGACAGAAAAAAAAAATATTAATGTGAAAAAGTAAATACAAATATTAATAATCAATTTGAAAATTATAATTATTTGTAATTTTAATATTATATAATGAAATAGAATCTTGGAAAAAAATTAATACAATTTATGGTTGAAATGAAGAACAGTTGCTTTGTTTTCTATAGTGCCTTACAAAAGTATAGGCCTAAAGAGACCAGTAATAAGCGTTATGGGTTAGGTTTAGGAATCTTAAATTTAAAATCTAATAAATTTTTTGCTAAAGCTAGCAATGAAAATATAAACTAGCGCTGGCGTAATATTAGCCTGTACATTTTCTACCGAACTTCAAAAATTGGAATAGCCGTTATAGCCCAACTGGTAGTTTTAAATAGACCTTCCCATACAAATTTTAGTGTCAATCAAACATTGATAGTAGGCTAATTAATTATTTAATAATTATAAATCATTGAATGACCGTAATGATGACCACCAAAGGCAAAATCACATTGTTTTTTAAAGAAACGAAATTAAAACTAAGAAGAGAAGTAGGCTAACTCCAAATAAACTTTTCTCTGATCGAGTTAAGATGTAAATTTGCCACGCTTTTGTGGGGTTTTTTTTTTTAGTTTCATAATTTGGTAATATCGTAATGACGGTCACCGAATACTCCGCATGTATTTTCGTACCATTTAGATTTAGGGTTAACCCTAACCCCAACTGTAACCCTAATCCTAACTCTAAATGGTACAAAAATACATGCGGAGCATTCGGCGACCGTCATTACGATATTAGGCTACCCCTAATTTGTATTGTATTATTTTTCATATTTACATTTCTTACGCACTTTCTACAAGTTTTAGTCTTCTTCTTCTTTTCGTTCGCTGTTGTTTAGTAATGTCTACACAAGAAGTCCGGTTCTCTGGATGTATGTTGCTGTGTTTGAAAGTTCTTGAAGACTCCCAAACTGCTTTGTGCGGACGTGCGTCTCTGTGGGCCAATGTTCAGTTCGAAATTGACTAAACATGTGGCAGTCTTACAGGATGTGTTCGGCTGCCAGTGGTATCAGCCTTTTTTTTTTAACCAGCCGTAAATAATAAATTATGCTAAACCTTAGGGGAAAAGAAAGCATAGGCCTAAGTTATCTGACAGTTAAATCTAACTTCATCTAAACAATGTTATTGTAATATTTTTAAAAAAAAAGAATTACTTACCAATACTAAACTGGAAATTAATCCTAAACAATAGGCTCGACTAAAAAAAGATTTCAGTGTTGCGTAGTCGTTCAAATAATCAGTAACCTCGCGCTAGCTTTAGCGAAAAATTGTGAATAAACACGCCACGCAAACTACTGCACATCCCACGGCAATTGAACAATAGGCAGCTTGATTTTCATTGGTTATTTTTTTTTAATCCACTTGGCTTAAAATCTCGCCGAATCTCATGACGCAAATTACGGTCGATTTATATGTATATTTAATAATTAGGCGAAAAAACCCGTACAGACGGTATGTACGGGCCGTACAAATCTGAAAACGCTTACACCCCGTACAGATTATGGGTAAACCATAGCGCGTGGCATGTATGAGTGAAGTTTGTCTACTTGACTATGCCTGACAACTGAGTGATGTCTCTGGTTAGTGTCTAGGATTTATAAAATACAGTGAAGTTTGTCTACTTGACTAGGACTAACAACTGAGTGATGTTCTCTAGTTAGTGCCTAGGATTTATTAAATACAGTGAAGTTTGTCTATTTTACTAGGACTGACAACTGAGTGATGTTCTTTGGTTAGTGTCTAGGATTTATTAAATACATAGAAGTTTGCCTACTTCACTAGGACTAACAACTGAGTGATGTTCTTTGGTTAGTGTCTAGGATTTATTAAATACATTGAATTTTGCCTACTTCACTAGAACTAACAACTGAGTGATGTTCTTTGGTTAGTTTTAGGATTTATGAAATACAGTGAAGTTTGTCTACTTGACTAGGACTGACAACTGAGTGATGTTCTTTGGTTAGTGTCTAGGATTTATAAAATACAGTGAAGTTTGTCTACTTGACTAGGACTGACAACTGAGTGATGTTCTTTGGTTAGTGTCTAGGATTTATTAAACACATTGAAGTTTGCCAACTTCACTAGGACTGACAACTGAGTGATGTTCTTTGGTTAGTGTCTAGGATTTATTAAATACAGTGAAGTTTGTCTACTTGACTAGGATTGAAAACTGAGTGATATTCTTTGGTTAGTTTCTAGGATTTATAAAATATAGTTAAGTTTTTCTACTTCACTAGAACTGACAACTGAGCGATGCGTGCAGATAAATGGTTTGTTAAAGCAATGTTTATTTTTGGTTTCTGTACATCTTCCAGTCAGTACCTTTGACCTTATTGGTTGCATAGGTCTGTGATCATGCACACTTCTTTGTTTCCCCATTATTTTCTCCATCTGTCTCACCAGGGGTTGCCTGCATCTTTAGTTGTGCCATCAAATCCCTTCTCTATATTTTTCTATTGCGTTAAAGTGCTTTTAACTGCTTAAAATAACATTTTGTCTGAAGAAGATGTTCTACTGTTCTCACAACTAATTTTACTACTTCGTTATTATTATTATTGCAAAGAGAAAAATTGAACTAAACTATATTATCCTGTTATGTGAATTCGAATAGGGAGGTTTCTAGGGCAGTTTAGAATTAGTTCAATAAATATGTGATGTAATTTAAAAAATAATAAAATCACATTATCATATAAATTTTAAAAAATTAATTAAAAAGCTCATAATTTGCTACGAAAATATAAATTAGCGCTAGCGTAATTTATTCTCTACCAAACTTCAAAAATAAAAATAGCCATTTTAGCCTAATTGGCAGTTTTAAATACCCATATGACTAGTTTCAACCATCAATATGACAACCATTGATAGTAATTAATTATTTAATAAAATAACTCACTGGATGGTCGAAATAATGATATATCCACAAAGAAAAATCAGAATGATTTTAAAGAAAAGAAATTAAAACGAAGAGAAGTAACTATAAAAAAACATTTCCAGGGGCTCTGATCGGGTTAAGATACAAATTTGCCTTGCTTTCGTGATTTTTGTTTCCAGTTTCATAATTCTTTTTATATTATTATTAAATGTACATTTCTTACGCAGTTTATACAAGTTTTAGTGAAATCAAGTAATATGTAGTGTTATCCACTTTTTTTTTGTTGTTGCTTATAAGCAGCTGTAAATAATAAATTATGCTCAATGCGACATAATCGTTAACATAATCAGTAACGTGCTGGCTGCCATCAGCATTAGTGAAAAGTGATGAATGAACGACACCACGCAGACTCTCACAAATCCCGCATCAATTGAAAAATAGGCAGCTTGATTTTAATGGTTGATTTTTATTCACATGGCCTAACATCTCGCCGAATCTCACGACGCAAATATCGGCTATGGTGTAGCGCAAGACGATCAATTTATATAAATTAATAATTAGGTGAAAAAAACCTGTACAGAAATTATGTACGGGGTGTACACATCTGACAACGCAAACACCTTGTACAGATTATGGGTAAACAATAGCGTGTGGCATGTACGCATATTTATTGTAATACCTTTGAAAGACTAGAGTTTACATCATGTTGATCTTTTCTGTTGTTTTTGTGTTTAGGATTCAGTCAAGATATTCCTGGAATGGCCTCTCTTCCAAAGGAGGATAAGGAGATTCTTATGAAGCGAGGTTATTATGACATCTGGATGGTAGGTGCTTCTTATTTCTTGCAGCATTCATTATTTTTTTTTTATGGCCTCAAAAAAAATGGCATAGAGAAGAGATATAACATAAGCATTCTATCCTTATGAAGAGTAGATAGCAGACGCTTAATGACAGTGGATCAAAGTCAAGTCAAGAAGAGTAGATCAAGAGATAATTTTCAGGCCGAGAACTGGCCACTGCAGACTCCAAGACCATCTGTTTCACAAATTAAAATAAGACAGACGTTCATCCATGTGAGTAAGACAAGCAGACAGATGAACATGTCCTCCAGATGTGTTGACTTTATGATAAAAGCAGATTGACAGATCCAAGATAGTTAAACTGTTTCACTTTTTCTCATGTTTTCCCTTCTACAAATATATTACATTTTGGAATTGCTCCATGTGGTGTCTGTATGGTTGACATACTGAAAAACTAGCAATGAGAGAATCTGGTAAAAATAAAAGACATTACTGAAAATCAGTTATTAGCCTCTTTAGTTTCTTCTTCTTCTTTGTTCATCCTGAAAAGGACGTTGGTTGCGTTGTGTCCATATACAGCAAAGCTGTGATATTTGCGCCTTTCGGCAGATACATCCGACTTCAGCACAGCATTTTTGGGACCGGGTTAGCCTTCCCTCTTCGATCCCTACTCACTCAGCCAGACTGCAGTGATGCAGCCTGTTTCCAGGACCACCACTTGGAGGTGGAGTAGGGTTTTGGTCAGCTCTGGTTTGCTGACCCTGACGCAAGCAGTCAAGCTATGGGTCGCTAACTGTATTCCTCACTGTTGACACGTCTTAGGTCCCACCTTTAGTTTCATAACAGGGAGATTTATCTTTTTTTTTATTTTAAATTTGATGAGAAATATCTCATTCAACCTCTGATGGGTTATAATTAGGATATATATTGTTTTCAATTCCAAATAATATGAGTAACTGTTGATACGGGAAAGTGGCACCACATCTGTCAAATCATTGTAAATAGGGTAAATCAAAATGATCAATTTTGCAATATATGTTAAAAAACAGAAAAAAATAAACTAACATAAATGAGATAAAACAAAACAAAAACACCAAACAAAAGTAATATTCAGGGGGAGGGGTATAAAGGTCTGGTGTTTCCAGTTAGATATTTATTTGACTTTCACTTGCCATAAGTAATATGTTTTGTAAGAACAGCATCAGACCTTCACATTCCCAATTATTATATATTAACTTTTGTTCTTGTTAAATACTTTTTGACTAAATTATACAGTTCCCTAGGTCTGTCTATTCTTAACACCTCTTCTATATTTATAGGTAAATTTGATGCCTGCAAATAATCTATTCATTTTTGTTTTCAATCCATGAACGAAATGGGTACAAATTATTATATAAAAATTTTTCTTCTTTTGTCCAAAAACACTTGGTCATAGGGGCCTCAATAATGATGATCATGTGACAATAGTCATCACTTTTGTCTATCAGTTATTAATCTCTCTCTCTCTCTTTCTCTCTCTAGATAAGATGTGTGTGTGTGTATGTGTATTTATTTTTTCTCTCCAAATTGCATATAATGTGAATGTAGACATTACAAGGCAGCACAGGAGTCTAAGTTTTGTTTTAAGAGAGATATTTGTTAATTTGAATATTGATTTATAATTTGCTAAGGAAACAGTTTGAGATGTTCTTGCTAGGATTTCTGTTCTGGATTCTTCATCAGTAATTAGTGTGACAGTTTCCATCTGGTGGCCATTTACCAAGATATTTGATTGCATTCACAGTTGATTATTGGTCATCATTTTAGGTATTTTAATGCATTTTTATCTATGCTATATTTTTAGGCATTTTTATCGATGCTTTATATTTATAGGCATTTTTCTCCATGCTATATTTTTAGGCATTTTTATCGATGCTATATTTTTAGGCATTTTTATAGATGCTATATTTTTAGGCAATTTTCTCCATGCTATATTTTTTTTACATTTTTTATCGATGCTATATTTTTTGGTATTTTTTACCATGCTGTATTTTTAGGCATTTTTCTTCTTGCTATATTTTTTTAAACTCCGCCTATGCCGGTCCCAAGCCCGGATGAAAAAGGAGGAGGGCGGCCTGCATGGAGGCCGTAAGGAGGCAGCCCCTCCACCATGCAAAGGCACAACAGGCCAATCACCTGTTTGTCTTAAACTATGATTACGAGCAATACAAGAGAGAAAACCTGACTGATTCTAGGGGCGACGGACTGGAGCGGACTGCGACTTATGGAACTTGGAACACAGGAAGTGTAAATGGGAGGGAAGAGGGGGTGGTGGAGGAGATGAGGAGGGCAAAACTGGAGGTCCTGGCTATAACGGAAACGAAGAAAAAAGGACAAGGAGTCATGGATCTCGATGGCAACACGTTGCTCTACAGTGGTGTACCCATATCTGAAAGAGCTAAAGGGGGCGTGGGTTGCATTGTGGCCCAAAATCAAAAAGATAGTATCAAGGGATGGAACTTTGTCTCTGAGCGCATTATGGTTGTAAAACTAAAGGAAGGAGAGGCCATGGTCGGCCTGGTCATGGTGTGTGGGCCAGGTGGGGATGGGAGAGCGGAGGTCGGTGGGGAATTCTTCGGGCTGCTTCGGAGGACAGTGGATGACTGCCTGGATGAGGTTATCATGCTCGGAGATTTTGATGCCAGAGTTGGAGATGGCCGTGCTGGATGGGGTGGGGTTGTCGGAGGATATGGAGAGGATGCTCTCAGTGGCAGTGGAAAGCGACTCCTTAGATTCTGCAGTGAGCAGAGTCTGATCATTGCAAACACAGAGTTCCCCCATAAGCGCATGCATGCATACGCTAGATGTGAGCCAACCAAGAATGAGAAGTCAGTGATCGACTATGCCATTGTTCGGAGAAGCTCATTCAGATATGTCCGAGATGCAAGAGTCTGGAGGGGGCCAGGGATTGGAAGTGGTCACTACCTGCTAGCAATCAAACGAACAACTGAGAGAGTTGCTCGGCCTGGGAGCTGCCCAACATCATGCAAGAGACCAGGTAGACGAGCGGGAGAGGTGAGCATTGGGACCTACGGGCTGGGAGAGCCAGAGATTGAGACCAGATGTCGGGGGCTTGTTGCTGCAGCGGTGGGCGACGCGGGGGGGGGGGGGGGGGGGGGGGGGGGGGGGCGCGACCTGATGGCTTGGAGGCCCTCTGGAATAAATTCAAGGATATCATAAAGACAGCTGCTGCAGAAGCATGCGGTGAGGTCCGACTTGGGAACTGGAGGGGGAGGGCGCCTTGGTGGACGGGGGAGGTCGGGGAGAAAATGGGAGAGAGGAAGGTGGCATGGAGGCAATACTTGGGAGCTGGAGGCACAACAGGACAGGTGGAAAGGTATAGAGAGTGTGTGACACTCGGAGTGGAGGCAGAGAGCAGGGTGCTGGCAGCGGAACGGGGGTCCTTGGGGGAGTTTGGAGAAGGGCTAGAGAGGGGTGCACAGGAGGACCAGAGATTGTTCTATGGGACCCTAGGGAACATGGGGGGGAGGGGCAGTGCCCTCTCGAGTTTATAGGGGACAGACGGGGCAGGTTGCTTGCTGCCCCTGGGGGGTGGTGGAAAGATGGAGAGAGTGTTTCTCAGGGCTCCTGGATGGTGGGCATGGTGGGGCATCAGAGGTGATAACCACTAGCACAGAAGAGAAAACCAATGATGGTGAAGATGACATAGGGATGGAAGAACTGAGGGCAGCACTAGAGAAAATCAAGATGGGCAAAGCGGCAGGGCATGATGGTATGGCACCAGAAATGGTTAAGTACATGGGAGCATCAGGCGACCTATTACTCCTATAGGTCCTACGGGCAGCATGGTGCAACGGGACCATACCGGGGGATTGGGAGATTGCCATCATAACACCAATTTTCAGAAAGGGTGACAGTCGACAGTGTGGGGACCATAGAGGCATATCCCTTCTCAGTGTCCCTGGTAAAATCTACTCTAGAATCCTGGAGCAGAGACTCCGACGCCTGGCTGGGCCACAATTGGATGAGGTCCAGTGCGGATTCCGAGCAAACCGAAGTACTCAAGACCTAATCTTCACACTCAGACAGCTGAGTGAAAAGGCCCTTGAGTATAAGAGTGAGATCCATCTTTGTTTCATAGATCTGGAAAAGGCGTTTGACAGGGTCCCCTGGAGCAAACTTTGGGACTGTTTGGCAAGGAAAAATATTCCAGCACCTCTGATTCATGCTATGCAGAGCTTCTACAAGTCTTGCAGAAATTATGTGAGGACAGCAAACCATAAGTCAGAGGAGTTCAGGACCACCACTGGTGTAAGACAAGGTGATATCCTATCACCTTACCTCTTCATACTCCTTATGGACGATGTCATCAAGGCATGTAAGGAGAGAACAAGAAAGTATTCAGTGGGGTACTGGAAGATGGGACAGGTCTATATTTCGGAGCTGGCATTTGCTGATGATGTTGCCCTGATTGCTAAATCAGAGGCACATCTCCAATCCAACCTGCAAGTCTGGAAGGAAGAGCTGGAGAAGAGAGGGATGGTCATAAGCAGCTCTAAAACAAAATCCATGCTGATATCACGAGAAGAAAGAAAACATCAGATTAAGTTGGGAGAACAGGTCCTGGAGCAGGTCGACCACTTTAAATATCTCGGAGCTGTTATAGACCGAAAGGGAGGCATCAAAGAAGAGTTGGCCACTCGAAAAGCAGCGGCTGGGAGACTTTTTCAGGCCATAAATCGTGGATTCCTCAGCAAGAAAGAGGTTGGTAAGAAAACGAAGATTGCTGTATACCGCTCCACCTATGTCCCAGTCTTGACATATGGATGCGAGTCGTGGGCAATGACTACAACCCACAAAAGCCAGATCCAAAACCTCAGAAATGAGGTATCTGAGGAAAGTGGTTGAAGTAACAAGAAGAGACATGGTCCGCAACCAGACGATCCGTCAAGGCCTAAAATCCCATCCGCTGCAGACCCAAATAGAACAGTCCCAACTAAGAAGGAAAGCTGGACAATCTTATATTAGAGGCAACCGACATGAAACTCGATATACTGGGAGTTGCAGAGGCAAGACTTTTGGATACAGGCTACATAACAAGAGACCAGTACACGCTTATACACTCAGGAGGAGAAAAACACGAAAGAGGGGTAGGAATGTTGATAAAGAAGGAGTTAGAAAAATACGTATGTGGATACTGGACACACAATGACAGAATGATGTTACTAAAGATGAGAGCAAAGCCATTCGACATATCAATCTTACAAACTTATGCACCAACTAAAGATTACAGCGAGGAAGAAATAGAAGAATACTATGAAGAGCTACAACACACACTTAAACCAGTCAAATCTACAGATGTGTTGATAGTAATGGGTGATATGAATGCAAAAGTAGGAAAAGGAAAATACAAGAAAATAGTAGGACAGTATGGATTAGGGACAAGAAATGATAGAGGAGACAGACTTATCCAGTTCTGTGAAGAAAACCAGCTGGTCATATGTAACACCTTTTTTGAACATCACCCAAGGAAATTATACACATGGAAAAGCCCAGGAGATGTAACACGTAATCAAATCGACTATATCATGATAAAACATAGATTTAAGAACAGTGTCACATGTGCAAAGACACATCCTGGCGCCGACATAAATTCAGATCACAATCCAGTTGTCATCAAAGTAAATATAAAGCTGAAAAGAGCAGGAAACAGAAGACAGGAGGAACCCCAGATAGAAATATCAGCGCTGAAACAACCAGATATAAAACAGAAATATTTAATCGAAGTCAAAAATAAATACCAACAGTTATTGACAGAAAGCATGGAGCAGTATAGAAGAGAAAACCCAGAAGAAAAAGCAACCGCAAAATGGGAATGCTTAAAAACAAGCATACAATCAGCAAATGCAAATTTACCTAAAAAGGAGTCTAAGAAAAATCAAATTTGGATGACAGATGACATCTTGAATAAAATGGCAGAAAGAAAGCAAAGCAAACACTCCAGAATATAAAACAATAGACAATGACATACGTACTATGTGTAGAGAAGCAAAAGAACGGTGGATAGAAACAAAATGTAAGGAAATAGAAGACTTGGAAGCGAAGCACATGACAAGAGAGATATGCATGAAGAAATAAAGAAATTATCAAATCGGTCGCGGTTTGCACAAGGAGGAAGCTGTATCAAGAACAAAAATGGTGTAATATTACTTGATGAGAAAGACATATCAAACAGATGGGCAGAATACGTAAAAGAACTATTCGAGGACAACAGAGGTAAAAAACCATCACCAGATTCTAATGAAGGCCCACACATTCTCAGATCAGAAGTAGAGAATGCCATTCATATGATACAAAAAGGAAGATCAGCAGGCATGGATAACATAAACATTGAAATGATAGAAGCTCTGGAGAGCTTTGGTATAGATACAATCACAGAAATATGCAATGATATATACAATACAGGATATTTACCACACGACATGAAGACATCAGTTTTTTTATAACATTGCCCAAAAAACCAAATGCAACAGAATGTTCAGACTTCAGAACAATCAGCCTGATGAGTCATGCAATTAAGATACTGCTCAAAATCATACAGGAAAGAATAAAAAGTAAAGTAGACAGCGAAATCCAAGAAGAACAGTTTGGTTTTAGACGGAACAGTGGAACAAGAGAGGCAATATTTTGCCTAAGAAGATTAGCAGAAAAATATACAGAGGTCCAAAAAAGTATGTATATGTGCTTCATTGACTATAAGAAGGCTTTTGACAGAATCCATCATGAGAAAATAATTGAATGCCTCAAAGACATAGGTATTGATGGAAAAGATATAAGAATACTCAGTAACCTTTATTGGGAGCAAACTGCCACAGTAAGATCGGGAAGGAATTATTCACCATACATAGACATAAAAAGAGGTGTCAGACAAGGTTGTGTGCTGTCCCCCTGCCTATTTAATTTATACACCGAAAAATTTTCACACAGATACAGGAAATACCAGGACTGAACATCAGTGGAAGATCAATAAACAACCTTAGATATGCAGATGATACCGTGTTGTTAGCTGAAAGCGAACAGGAGTTACAAGAACTAGTGAAGCAAGTGAACAGTATAAGTCATGAATATGGACTCGACATTAATATTGAGAAAACTAAAACTATGATAATTAGCAAAACAGACGATAAACCCACATTAAAGATAAGCGTAAATGGGAAAATCCTGGAACAAGTCAAGAGCTACGTATATCTTGGTCATATAATAACAGAAGATGGCAGATGTGAAACAGAAATCAAGAAGAGAATAGGAATGGCCAAAGCTACATTCAACAACATGAAACATATACTGACATCCAAACAGTTATCTCATAAATTAAAACTGAGAATCATAAAGTGTTATATATATTCTGCATTTCTGTATGGTGCAGAAACATGGACGATGAATAAGCATTTGGAAGAAAGAATTGAGGCTCTTGAAATGTGGATATATAGAAGAATGGGGCGTATCTCATGGAAAGAGATGAAAACAAATAAGGAGGTCCTAGAAAATCTAGGTATGAAAAGAGAACTAATGAGAGAGGTCAAAGTTCGGCAGCTAAAATACTTTGGCCACATAAAAAGGCATAACACCTTGCAGAAGACCATAACAGAAGGGAGAGTTGAAGGTAAACGTGCAAGGGGAAGACAGCGCTATAAGTGGGAAGATAACATCAAGAGATGGACGGGAAAGAGTCTATCAGAGTGTACCACCAAGACAAGAGACAGAAGACGTTGGAGATCCATTACAGCCAACCTCCATTGTGGAGATGGCAACTGATGATGATGATGATGAACTAAGATGGTTTGGCCATGTCTGCAGAATGGGAGAAGATCGGCTACCATGACAAGCATGGGAAACAAAGAGCCAGGGATCCAGACCTCCAGGACGACCCAGAGTCCGCTGGGAGGACAACATTAGACAATCTTTGAAGGACCGAGGACTAGAATGGAACCAGGCCAGGAAGAAGACAGCTGATAGAATGGTCTGGCGCTCTCTCTTCCAAACCTCTACACCTCACGGTAGAAGGGGAACGACTAAGTAAGTAAGCTATATTTTTTGACATTTTTATTGATGCTATATTTGTAGGCATTTTTCTCCATGCTAAATTTTTTGCCGTTTTTCTCTATGCTATATTTTTAGGCATTTTTATCAATGCTTCATTTTTTTTTTCATCTTTCTCCATGCTCCATTTTTTGGGCCGTGGTTAAGACAAGTGATAAGGTTCACAAGTGTTTGTTTTTCTTCACTCATCCCGCCTATTTCATCAGCTATCCAAAATTATTGATTGGTCATTGTGTAAAACATGTTGCTATAGAAACCACCAATGCAGAAGCACAGGAATACTTTGATGTAGGTTTTCTGCAAGGGGACCGACTGCAGTGTTGGCTCCATACTCTATAAGGAGCAAATAGAAAAAGGAAGAAGAAGGAGAGCAGACGTCTCCACCAGACTCCATTGATTGTGCAGATCGATTCTCATAGTGTGCCATTAATCAGAACTGCAGTGGTAGGGTTATCATTCAAAGAGTATTAAAATACTTACTTACTTACTTAGTCGTTCCCCTTCTACCGTGAGGTGTAGAGGTTTGGAAGAGAGAGCGCCAGACTATCCTATCGGCTGTCTTCTTCCTGGCCTGGTTCCATTTTAGTCCTCGGTCCTTCAAAGATTGTCTAATGTTGTCCTCCCAGCGGACTCTGGGTCGTCCTTGGGGTCTGGATCCTTGGCTGTTTGTTTCCCATGCTTGTCGTGGTATCCGATCTTCTCCCATTCTGCAGACATGGCCAGACCATCTTAATTGGGACTGTTCTACTTGGGTCTGCAGGGGGTAGGATTTAAGGCCTTGACGTATCGTCTGGTAGCGTACCATGTCTCTTCTTGTTACTTCAACCACCTTCCTCAGATACCTCATTTCTGAGGTTTGGATCTGGCTTTTATTGGTTGTAGTCATTGCCCATGACTCGCATCCATATGTCAAGACTGGGACATAGGTGGAGCGGTATACAGTATATTAAAATACTACGTAGCATAAATGACAGTAGTAATTACCCATGAACAGTTAACAGTACGTACTGTCAGTAAACAGCAGCTATAAGTATTTTAAAACAATACCAGCAGACACATGTAGATAGGGCTATGCTTCATCATTTGACATATTCTCTGTGTGAAGTAAAAAATGTAATGAGAACTGTTGAGGTATAGCAGGTTAAGTCCAGATCAGGGCCAGTTTTAGCCATGGTGAGGCCCTAAGCTATCAGAAGCTGTGGATGCTCTATTTGGCAATTGGTAACAAATTTTCACTGAAAAATATAAAAGGGAGTAGTTAGGCAATGTCTTTGAATTAAACCATACTTAAATGTCATTTAGGCATATCATGTATGATGTACGAGGTACTGTCATTATAAGTGGAAATTAACGTTATAGACTTATTCCTACTCTAACTATTTCTATAAATTTTTGTGCTGCTAAGCCCCTCCCCACCTCTCTACAACACTGTTAGATAGGCCCGTTGAGACAGTGAGGCCCTAAGCTGTAGCTCGTTCAGCTTATGTCTGAATCCAGCCCTGATGCAGATATAGCAGAAGTATGAGTTGAATGAGCATATTATACATAACATATAATAAACAGATCACACAGAAAAGAAATGATGACCAACTGGTCAACTGAGTTCATGTGAGACAATGAAAGAAGGACCACAACTCTCTCAGGCAGGTCCTACATGGTGACCAGTATGAGGTTGTGCATAGGCCTGGCAACCTCATCATGCCAAAGAAATTACTACAGAAACCACAGCTACAAGAGCATGATAATGCTTTATGTAGGCTTCCAAGAATGGGGTCAGCTAGTGCCCTAGATTTCTATAGAGAGTTACATCAACTATGTTAGAATCGAAAACGAGGCTGAACGATGTAGACGCCATTTTCAGCTGGACAATACCAGGGTTAGTAGCGAGTATAAGCATCAAGTAAGATTTTTTTTTTTTTAATTAATGAAGAAAAATATCCCGTTCAACCTCTGATTGGTTATAATTAGGATACATATGTTTTCAATTCCAAATAATATGAACAACTGCCGATATGAGAAAGTAGCATCACATTTGTCAAATCATTATAAATAGGGACAATCACAATTATGCAAAACAAAAAAACAAACAAAATCAAGAAGAAACTCTGAACAAGAATAATATTAAAATGAATTAAGGGGCTGCAGTAAAACTGGTAAGGAATATAAGTTTATAAACTAATAAAACGGTATTGAATCAGTTTTACAATTAACAGTTCACATGAGACAAGGGACGTTTCGGGTTTTACCCTTCGTCAGCCACAAACAGGTGAGAAAGACAAAAATTACATATAGGTACTACAAAACTCCGGTCCAAAATATGTAATTAGATTTTGTTAAAACTATCAATACATTGTCGCATTTTTAATGAAAACAAAAACTGATGTTATCATCTGGATCCAGTAAAACTGTCAGTGTCTACAACAGTCATTCACCAGTTTCCACATTTCAAACTAGGTAAATAGTTAAATTCGAAGGGAGTATGTTTTGCTAAGTGTTGCAATTCTAACGGAATATTTGTTGCCAAATAGTGGAATTCTGACGGAATATAAAATTTAACGGAGTATGTGTTAAAAATTCACGCTACTTATTCTATTCAACAAACCGGTAAGTAAACTAGTTTTCTTCTTTTTGTTTTGTTAGTTGACATACAAAGAATAGTACAAATATGTGCTACTGTATTTGCATCTAATTTTATTTCAAATTATTAGTTAACCTAAACGAAAATGCAAATTGGGTCTGAAACTCGCGATTGGGTCCATATTCCTGCAATACGGGTACAGCCGAAAATGGCGGCCAAATTTTAGTTGGCGTAACTCTCTATAGAAATCTAGGGCACTAGGGTCAGCTACAGTGGGGGTTCCATGCTCCGTAGGAAGCAAACATGAAAATGGTGATGATGAAATCACACAGTATTAATAGCCAGCAATGAGATGAGACTACATTACATGATGAAATCACACAGTATTAATAGCCAGCAATGAAATGAGACTACATTACATGATGAAAAATTTAGCATGGAGAAAAATGCCTACAAATATAGCATCAATAAAAATGTCAAAAAATATAGCTTACTTACTTAGTCGTTCCCCTTCTACCGTGAGGTGTAGAGGTTTGGAAGAGAGAGCGCCAGACTATCCTATCGGCTGTCTTCTTCCTGGCCTGGTTCCATTCTAGTCCTCGGCCCTTCAAAGATTGTCTAATGTTGTCCTCCCAGCGGACTCTGGGTCGTCCTCGGGGTCTGGATCCTTGGCTCTTTGTTTCCCATGCTTGTCGTGGTATCCGATCTTCTCCCATTCTGCAGACATGGCCAAACCATCTTAATTGGGACTGTTCTACTTGGATCTGCACAGGGTAGGATTTAAGGCCTTGACGTATCGTCTGGTTGCGTACCATGTCTCTTCTTGTTACTTCAACCACCTTCCTCAGATACCTCATTTCTGAGGTTTGGATCTGGCTTTTATGGGTTGTAGTCATTGCCCATGACTCGCATCCATATGTCAAGACTGGGACATAGGTGGAGCGGTATACAGCTATCTTCGTTTTCTTACCAACCTCTCTCTTGCTGAGGAATCCTCGATTTATGGCCTGAAAAAGTCTCCCAGCTGCTGCTTTTCGAGTGGCCAACTCTTCTTTGATGCCTCCCTTTCGGTCTATAATAGCTTCGAGGTATTTAAAGTGGTCGACCTGCTCCAGGACCTGTTTTCCCAGCTTAATCTGATGTCTTCTTTCTTCTCGTGATATCACCATGGATTTTGATTTAGAGCTGCTTATGACCATCCCTCTCTTCTCCAGCTCTTCCTTCCAGACTTGCAGGTTGGATTGGAGATGTGCCTCTGATTTAGCAATCAGGGCAACATCATCAGCAAATGCCAGCTCCGAAATATAGACCTGTCTCATCTTCCAGTACCCCACTGAATACTTTCTTGTTCTCTCCTTACATGCCATGATGACATCGTCCATAAGGAGTATGAAGAGGTAAGGTGATAGGATATCACCTTGTCTTACACCAGTGGTGGTCCTGAACTCTTCTGACTTATGGTTTGCTGTCCTCACATAATTTCTGCAAGACTTGAAGAAGCTCTGTATAGCATGAATCAGAGGTGCTGGAATATTCTTCCGGGCCAAACAGTCCCCCATGATGAAATCACCCAGTATTAATAGCCAGCAATGAGATGAGACTACATTACATGATGAAATCACACAGTATTAATAGCCAGCAATGAGATGAGACTACATTACATGATGAAATCACACAGTATTAATAGCCAGCAATGAAATGAGACTACATTACATGATGAAATCACACAGTATTAATAATAATAATAATAATAATAAATTCTTTAAGCGCCAAACACGGCGCATAAGGCAGAAACCAGTGCTCTCCAGGTTGTTCGTTGTGACGCCATCACTCTTAGTCTTGCACATTAGCCAACGCAATGAGATGAGTTTCTTTTGGTCTTACATTTTGAAAATCACACAGTATTAAGCGCCTGTAGTATACGAGTTGTTTTGCATTCGTAGGACATGATCGATATATAACTATCGTCTTTATTTATATATAGATCGGAACATATTTCTGCCTAGAGTCTTCTCTTATTTGTCGATTAGTCTTGAAACTTTCCAACATATTAATAGCCAGCAATGAAATGAGACTACATTGTTGATGAAATTAAACAGTATTAATAGCCAGCATGAGATGAAACTACATTACATGATGAAATCGATCACAGTATTAATAGCCAGCAATGAAATGAGACTACATTACATGATGAAATCACACAGTATTAATAGCCAGCAATGAGATGAGGCTACATTACATGATGAAATCACACAGTATTAATAGCCAGCAATGAGATGAGACTACATTACATGATGAAATCACACAGTATTAATAGCCAGCAATGAGATGAGACTACATTACATGATGAATTTGTAATTTTAGAATTTAAATGAATGCAGGTGTAGTAAAGATGTGTCACAGGAGTCAGTAAAGTAAAATCTTTGTAATTTGTACCCATTTTTTATGTGTTGCTGTGAATTTAAATGCACTTGTGTTACCTTTTCAACCAAAAGGCTACAGACTTTCATAAATGGATGCTCGCATCGCATAGAAGGATTGGAGTGGTATGACAAGATCACTAATGTGGAACGTAGGACAAGAACCAGACAAGCCCAGTTGGGACAAGAGTTGAGAAGAAGATGCTGGAGATGGATAGGACACATATTGAGGAAACCTGTTGATAGCATTACCAGGCAGTTCTTGTTCTGGAATCCTCAGGGTGAGAGGTAGAGGAAGACAAAAGAACACATAGAGAAGAGAACTGGAGACAGATATGAAGTGGATGAAGAAGACATGGAAAGACCTTGAGCTGATGGGATGGAACAGGAAGACTTGGTATAAGTTTGTTGAAGGCCTATTTTCCTTGAGGAGGTGAAGATGGTGATGATGATGATGAAAATAAAGGAGAATGATGACAATCTAATATTCCATCAAATTACCAGTTTTGTCAGTGCCTGTAACTTCTCTTCTGTTTGACAGAAACATAATTAGACATAACTGCAACATCAAAGAAGAATTAATTGTAATTTTTTGGTTATATTTACAGTTGGCAAACAGCAGGCTGTTCCAAGGAGACGAGAGTTATTTACAGTTTGCTGATGGCACTTTCTACACACGAGCATGGATGGAAACAATTTTAAATGTCATGGTCGTTCAAAAGTTCATTGCTTTTGCTAAGAAGTTCAATAGTCTGGCACTGAGTGACTTGGAGACAGCCATTTTGTGTGCCATACAGCTGACATCTTCTAATCATGGTAAATTGCTTTTTGTATACAGGTTGTCCTCAGCTTACAACGTATGCAACTTACGACCACTCATACTTACAGTGGCCATCCCAGAAGCACTGTACACTCATGTTTCTTGCTTTATTTCAGATCAGTATTGTACACTATTGTTGTTATATTTTATAATTTGTACATTGTAGTATGTCACTATAAAAAAAGAGTAAAATTAGTTACCATTATAACACATCAGACCTACACCTTTTAGTATTCAGGCATATTATTTGTTAAGATATCCTCATGCTTCATATAGTTTATAGTGAGTTATGACCTGTGACCATATCAACTTACAATGGAGTAATGGGAAAGGAACCCTGACATACTTCACAGACCTAAGAGCAGATCAAGATATTCAAATACATCAAATTTTCAAATGTGTTTAGGATAGGGTGACCGTATTGTTCAACACAAAAAGGAGGACAAATGCCATTTTTTAGTCATAAAAAGGAGGACAAGGGAGGACAATATTTTTAAAAAGTAGAATGAAAAGTAGGACACCTTTATTCAATAACTGCAAGACGCTGAAACATATTTTTTTTTTACATTCAAACAATAAGCTAATAAAATCACATTGATTTTGTGCCTATTATATTTTTCTGATGATAAAATCTTTTGGGCTACGTTTTAAATATGCATAGAAATCAGAGCATGAAAGCTCCTTGAAATTGTACTGCACAAGTAGAGTGCCTTTAATGAAATCTACACTCAAAATGTTCCTCTCTTTTGTCCATTGACCCTGCATAAGTGAAAAAAGTCTCTCAACATTGGCGTTGTGCCCAGGAATTGCAAAAATAAATTGTGCAAGGCTTAAGAATTCTGAATGCAATTTGACAGTTCTCGATTGTTCAAAATATTTAGTCCATTTCTTGTGCTTTTCTGTTTCTATGTTTTTTTTTAAAATCAGCTGCACCTATATTTGCTACTGATACAAATGTGCTGCCTCTGCATACAAGACATCCTGCTTCATACTCTTGTTGACCACTGGAAAAGCACTGAAATTTTTTTTTCAATTCATCCGTGTACACACACTTCTGTTTTGGCATTTTGAGCGGGTATCTGTAATTATAATGCCATTAATCAATGGTACATTCGATGTTAAATTTAAAATTATTTGTAAAATGCAACAGACAAGGTTTTAATTTTAACTAACCCTTTACTATACTACTCTTGTATGTTTTCATAATAAACAAATTTCAATAAATATAAAATTAGTATGAACTAAGATTAATATTATTTGTAATTTGCAATAGACAACGAAGTTATAATTGATTAAATCCAGCCCCAAGTTCTTATTCATGCCGTTTTGTCTGTTATATTTTCCCCTAACAAATGCCAATAAACCTAAACAGCATTTAACCTGGGTTAAAATATGATGGTAATCTATTATAAACTGTCGAACAACATGACAACTTACAGTAGTGTTGTTGGCAATTTGTGTGATCCGTCGATTTTGCGGAGATAAAAATTCTTAATTCTGCACTTAGAAATTGGATTGCAATAAAGATTTTTTTAAATGGTGTCTTTCACGTGAGTAATTTAGCCAATCACATAAAATCCGAATATTTCAACATTTAAAATAAATCCGGCCGGGCGCTCAGTTTTGGCCAAAAAGCCGGGCACATCCGGCCAAATCCGGATGCCTGGTCACCCTAGTTTAGGAGCTTTGTCTCATTTTGACCTGGCACACTCTGTTCAGTCTAGACACAAAATCCATCTGTTGTATTATGGCACATGTCCAAATATAAAAGACCTTGTGTCTTTTACAAGTCAGTTACATTTGAGTAGACTTGACATCATCCGTGACTAGACTTGACATCATCCATGACAGTAGACTTGACATCATCTGTGACAGAGTTTCTGAAATTGTAGTCTACAAACTTCTAGTGGTACCCAAGATGATTTTATGTGGTACAATGTCAAAGATGTTTGAATAAGTTTAAAAAGATAAATATTAATACTGGAGTATGTGGATATGTTTATCTCTTTGTGGAGATTATTATTATTAACTTTCTACTTTTGGTTTGATGTCTTCTTATTTTGTTTCAGCCTCTCTTATTATTTTTTCTGTTTTCATTTCTTCTTCATGTCTCTTATTCTTGTAATTGGTGGCAGATGTAGGAAAAAGAGAATATGGACATTAGAAATGAGTTTTTTTTTAAAGCTAAGAATATCATTCTTGAATAGTATAAATTAACATATAAGATAGACATTTAGAAATAAGATGTTATAGAATGATTCTTCACCCGTGTGTTACCGGGGCCCGAAAGGGGAGCAAAGAATAGTAACACTGCACCCTACCACGCATGTCGTAAAAAGCGACTAAGGAGGGTATGGGCATGGGGCTGTTTACCCCATCCCGTAAAAACTTCGCACAGTGGGCTGATCACCTGCTTGCCAACCAATCTGATTACGGAAACAATGATAGATTGTTTGGTCTGTTTTTGTTCCACAAAGACGCCACTAGGCGTGGTGGAAACAGCGATAGATCGATCAATTTGTTGTTGCCCTAAGACGCCACTAGGCGTACTGGCCACATACTGCTTTGCCGGTTGATGGCTAAGGATGGAAGAAGAAGAAGAAGAAGAATGATTCTTAGTATGTCATACTTGAATAGTATCATAAATTAATAGATAATACACACAATTAGAAATGAGTTGTTATGGAATGATTCTCGGCGTGTTCATGCATGGATAATATCATGAATGAACAGATAAGACAGACAATTAGAAATTAGATGTTATAGAAAGATGCTTAGATTATCATGTGGATAGTATTGTGTGGAGATAGTATCATACATGGATAGTATCATACATGGAAAGTATCACAAATGAACAGATAAGGCACACAATTAAAAGTGCTGTTGGACCTTATGAAGAACAGAAATGGAAGCTGACATTGTTTGGCTACACATCAAGATTACACGACTGCTAATAATATTTCTTCAAGGCACCAGCAGCTGACAAAAGAAGACAAAGCAGACTTGAATAGAAATCAATTAACAACATAAATGAATGGACAGACCAGCCTGTCACAGAAGTAAACACGAACAAGAGTGGCAACTATTAATCTAGTGTTCATTGACTAATTATGTGAAGATATCCTATGTTTTTCTTCATTCTTTCTTTCTTCATATTGTAAATCTAGGCAGTCGTTAAGACAACATTTTACTCTTGTCGTTTGGTTGTTTGCTTCCACATTGGGCTGTCTTTTGCCAGGATCTTTTGCAAAGGTCTTTTTCTGTCCATTTCTTAATATTGTCAGAAAGAGGATCCCGTTACATGCCCATTTAGGCATATTGGGAATATGGTGTTAGGCCCATATTTTCTTAACCATCGGCACACTAGAGGTGATGTGGTCAGCATCACGCCGGCCATCTTAACCTTCCCAGAGTTGCTCTGGTACCCAATTCATGAGACTGGGTTGACCCTGGAGCCATTTGCGGTCTAAAAAATCCTTCAACTGGGGATTGAACCATGGACCACTGAGCTAGGAAGCCAGTGCACTAACTACTGTGCTACTGCGGCTCCCTATCAGATTGTCAGCTCAGCATGTATTGTTGCCACCCTTGTTTTCTTAGTTAATGGACTGTCTAAGAATATGTGCTGCATTTAGTAACATCAAATAATAAATATCATTTTTCATTCCTGAAACTCATACAATTTTGTGTCTCCCCTCTCCCAATATTTAGAAACAGCACTGCAATTTTGTCTCATGAGATTTGCTTTTATTTCATTTTCATGTGATATTTTTCTGTTTATCAGTTTTCATATTTTTTCTCAGTATTAAAATGTATTTTTTTTAATGTCCTAAGATGGATTTGATGTACGATCCATTAAGTAAAAATGCCTTAATCTTTTCTCAACAAAGGCATAACTAAATAAGTTTTCACAAATTCTTTGAAGCCAAAAAAAAAAAAAAACATCTGCATAATTATGTATAACCATTACATTACCAGGCCTTGTTACTCTAAATATTCTTTAAATCCTCATAAATGGGTATGAATATTGTTCTGTAGATGTTTAACACAATCAGTATCTTTTTTGACTAATTTTAAGGTGGTCTTTGGTGGTTTTGGAACACATAAACACGGGCATTCTAAACATCATGCATTATACAGGAAGACTTTTTCAAACAGAAAATGCATTAAAAAAAACTATAAACAGCTATGAGAACCTGCTAAGAGAACCTATCTTCAACTACTATAAGGAGCCACTGCTTTTGGTCTTCATTTTTTAAAATTTATTGAAAACAAGTTATTAAACTTTAGACTGCTTTAAAGCACACTAAAAATTAGAACATAATATTTTATATATTCAGGTTTATTCTTTTACTAATTAATAATCCAGGAAATAAATTATATTTTCACAGAGCAGATGGATCTAAAATGTCCAGAGAGCATTCAGCAGATGAACTCTCATTTTATTGACCTGCTGGTTCAGGAAATCTTCAAGCAGCATCCCAGTAATTGCTCCAGGATCTTAGTGGACATCTTTAGGTTGATGCCTGATCTGGCAGAGATCAATATGATGCAGCGAGAAATAATTGCCAATTTCTCTACCAGTGAGCCTCCAGGTATGTCCTTGTCCTCTACCAGTGAGCCTCCGGGTATGTCCTTGTCCTCTGGCATTAAACCATGATCATCTTTACCCTTCAACATCCCATGAAGCATAGGCCTTCAATAAGTTCTTGTTATGTCCCTTCTGTTATTTGCCAAGGACTTTCCATGTCTTCTTAATCTCTTTTAAGTCTGCTTCAAGTTTCCTTCTCCATTATTTTTTCATTATCATTATTTCCCTTTCTATTCCACCACTGCGGTTGTTCCCCTTGGTTGAAATATGTCCTGAAGCACTCATCTCCTTTTTTGCAGCAATGGTTTCTGTATCAGTTTTGATTTCACTAGCTCCGTGCACAATCTCATTTGATCATCTCTTATGATATAGCTGAGGATGCAGTAGATCTCTTCTTGTTTGCTCAGGGACCCCCAAGAACTACACGAGGCAATGTGTTTTTTGGTATCCCTTTATGTCTCCTACAATAGGGGTTCCAGAACATGGTCTGGCTTGTCATTTTATTAGCTTGTTTCCTCTATATGTATCCTATCCAAGGCCAATATCTTGTTCTGACCTCCTGTTCCACTGGTCTGGTTGTTTCAATGTTAATCATCTTGTTATACCATTTGAATCCTTCTAAAGGGGAACAATAGGTGTGATTTAATTACCTGGATTCAGAGCTAAACTGTATCAGATTTTCTTTAGAACCATTCTCTGTGGAGCAGAAAACATCTTCAAGAAGTTACATGTGAAGACAGGATAAGAAACACCCAAGAATAGACAGAAATAAGAGACAACAGACTTGAGATCAAATGAAGAAGATGGATTGAATATAATCCATGCATAAAAAGAAGATAGACAAGAAAAGTAATGGGCTGAATGTGATCAAAGCATAGACAGAAACCATGTCTGGCTAACTTGAGGGTGTGCATGAGGTTGGCAACCTTATTAATTAAAAACTAATAGCTACAGAAACCACTAATGCTAGGTCATGTGATCACTTGGTGTGGGCTTCCTGTGCTGGATATGGAGCTAAAAGGAAAATGATGATGATGATGATAGAGAGAAACACAGAAGGTACAAGAAGGGGACATTTGAGACAAACTCTAACATGAAAGACAAAATAGATGAAAGATGCAAGGAAATAAACTGGATGTACAGTTGTTTTCTCTGAAGGTGAATGATTGGGACGATATCAACTCTCATTCAACATGAGCATTGCGAAAACTTGTTGCTGTGGTGTTGCTGTAGAATAACTCTCCATCTTTTATTTAAGCTTGACAGAAAAGTAATGAAAATGATTTCCCTGAATTAACCTTTTTTTTTTTTTAAATTATGTTGAGAAAATATCCATTTAACCTCTGATGGGTTATAATTACGATACATATTGTTTTTAATTCCAAATAATATGAATAACTGCCGATACGGGAAAGTGGCATCACATTTCCTGTCCAGTCATTGTAAATATGGCAAATCAAAATTACCAATTTTGCATGCATGTAAAAAAAAAAAAAAAAAAAAAAAAAACTAACCGCAACAACAACAAAAAAGAGATAAAACAAAAAAAAAGGCAAACAAAAAACAACAAACAAAAATAATAAACTGAAGGAGAGGTGTAAAGGCCTGGTGTGCTTAGTTAGATATTTAATTGACTTTCATTTGTAATAAGTCATGTTTTATAAGAACATCTTTGTAGCAAAATGGGCAAGACACTCTAAAATTGCCACGTAAACTAGTGTCTTTATGATAAAGTATGAATCACACACCAGTAATTCTGCTATAACTTTATGATGAATGCTCCGAACGAAATAATTCTTTTTAGGACTTGATCAGCAACTACAAATACATGTAATTATGGCAGTGGAAAATCATTAATTTTTGATAATTGACAAGGAAATCATGAGTTTGTTGGAAAATTAGCACAACAGCCTTGAAATCCCCCAAATTTACCAGTAGAAAGGTGAACTAAAGCGCAAACCTTCGAGAAGGAAAAGGTTAGATGTAAGTTGGGTATATAAGCCTGCTGAGATTCAGTTCTGGACTCAAAATTTCACTCTTAGCTGAAAAGACGTCCAGCGGACTGATACAAGCTTGTCGAAGCCACAGCCCATAGAGTTGACCTGCTTGTGAGCAGACCTGCATAAGGAATAAGCCCAGATCTGTAATACTGTGTCTAAAGGGTTTGTTATCCGAGAGAGTCACATAAAAAGCTTCTGATCTGAAGCAAAACAGACTGCATTGTGGGTGTTTCAAAGACCACCTCTGCAATTCACCAGATAGTAGAAATGGGCAACCTCCAGGGAATATGTATCTTGGAAAACAACCCAAAATAATGATGGGAAGTGTCTGTAGTGGAAGGACCTGAACTAGATAAGTAATAGTTACCTTGGAGAAATAAGGTCCAGAAGTCACACATGGCCATAATGATGAACAAAGACATAATTTTCCAACTTGTGATTTGTGTAAATATATATCTGTAATCTTTACCAAACTTCTATTTTAAATTAATAAATGTACAGATATATTTTCACAGTTGAATTTGTTAAATTGCAGTTAGAAATTTTGTTATTGTGTGGAAATTAAGAGAATTATTCACTATTTTAAATTGGTAGGGAAAATTAACGAGCTGCATTTCACATCAACTATTAATAGAGACACTCTTGGAGCATAAGATAGGTCAAGCAACAAGGTGACTTACTTCCCAGCTCTCTTTTACACTACCATCTAGAACTGGTCAGTTAACTACCTGACTTGTCCTGTGCCATCCCTACCACTAGTTCACCAGTTCTCTTCTCCATTTTTGGGAACTATATCTATTATTTTTTATCCAACTTCCATCTCGCCACAATCATTTGACCTTCACCTTCCTAATTACTATATATTAACTTTTGTTTTTGTTAAATACTGTTTGACTATATTATGCCGTTCCCTAGGTCTGTCCAATCTTAATACCTCTTCTGTATTTTATGGGTGAATTTGAAGCCTGCAAATGTGCTAATGAATGTACAAAGGAACTAATGTTTCTAAGCACTACTGAATGTCTGAATGAAGCTTTATGAAGTGGGGTGACCAGTGCCCTTTGTCTCTGCTTTTGTCTTCCCTAACCAGAGTTGGGGCACTGTACGAAGGATGGCCACCGACCGAGCAAAGTGGAATCAATTTGTTGTTGCCCTACAAGACGCCACTAGGCGTGATGGCCACTGACTGCTTTGATGGTCGGTGGCTAAGGATCAAAGAAGAAGAAGAAGAATTCAGTAGCAGAGTCAGGCACCAATTCTTACAGCTGGGTAGACCGGATCATGGTGTGGCCTAGTTTCAGACCAGGTCCGTTTGCCTTGAGAAGCAAAACTTTAACCACTCTGATACTCTTCATATTAAGAAAGTGGATCAATTTGTAAATTATTAAATTTTTAACTTGATTCAATTTCTGTTTTCCACATCAGTGTGGAAAACTTATACAATATCTCTGATATATAATTCTGTCATTAAATTACAATCCAGATTGTTTTTTCTAATTCCTCAGAGAAAGTTGAATACAAACAAAAAGAGGTTCCTATGGCAGACATCTCTGACACAGATCTCACAGCTCTTGCAGACAGTTGAAACAAACAAAAAAAAAACCGTGTTTTGTGCCAAACAAGCTTTGTTGTTGTTCAAGCCGGTTGTTATGTGTAAACTTTGCCTTCAGATAAATTTTGACCTTTTGGTAAACATGATCTCCAAAACATTGTGATATTCAGGGTTTTACTCTCTTTATGTTAAATGAAGTTAGTTATGTTAAACTCAAAGTGAACTTTACAGATGGTTTGTATATCAAATTTGTGCAGTATAATTTTTTCAGTCAGTGAGGGAAGAATAAATATTATTATGAATTTGTGTGTGCTTTTGCGGAGGTCTATTGCCTTCATATGAGATGATATTTTCCTGAAATAACAGTGATTTTGGAGTATTAGAACATATTATATATTACAGAATCTATAATTCTTGCTTCCATACAGTTATTACTGCTTTATGCTATGATGTCTCAGCTTGAATCTACTTAAGAATCCACTGTTTTTCCCCATTGTTGGTTTTGCACCCTTGTAAAATAAGCCCTTGTTCTAGGGATTTCTTCTCCCCCTCCTATAACGGACATTCTCCTCACTGGACTAGGATCATATCATTTTTCACAAAAAGGGACATTTTCTGACTTTTTTGGTGCATAAAAGAAGACAGTACAAGATAAGAAAGAGGACTTATTAATTTCAATTTATTAATGAATGATTGTGATGATTAGATCTAGTTCTAGTTTTAATAAGGTTAGACCAAAAAAAAAAGTTGAAATAAAATGTCCTTTGAAGTGTATGTTTTAAAATCATTTTAAGATCTAGCTTTCCACATATTAATCAGTATTGAAACAATTATTATTATCATATTAATCTTAATTGATTTTACTATTATTTTTTTTTAACGTTATCTTCTTTCACAATTAATTATTTTATTTAAAATATTCATGGAATAGACTGTATGCTACTTCTTTTAAATTATATTGCAGAAGCAAAATTAGTTGATGGAATCCACATTTGACTTGTTTCTATCTTTAGTCCAGTGACTTTCCTTTAATGAAAAAAGCCTGTCCACATTTGCCTTGTGACCAGGCACCGCAAGCAAATATTGTGCGATCATTGGTTTGGTTTGGTTTTAAGGACCATCTTCATAGCACAGTGCTCCGATCTCCTCCCTTAGATCACACAAGGAGGATCTCAGCATAGTGCACAAACTCCGTAGTACCGGCGAGAATCCCGGTGTGTGTATATAGGAATCACACATTCTATAAATATATTTGGTGGGTTGGTTTCTAATTTTTAAATTTTGCCAGGGCAGCGGCCTTATGGCCTACTCTTTACGATTTCCAACTGCCGTGGGATTTTTAACGTGCGCAAGTTACACACGGGACCTCCTAGTTTTTTCACCCTTATTCGAAAAGGCTAGGCATCTGATCTCACTACCCATGAGACCAGGGGCGAGTATGTTATGATTAGGACCACTGGTTCTGAAAAAAAATTTCCATAAATTATTTTCCCTCTACAGGGAATCAAACCCGGTACCTCTAGAATTCAAGGCGGACGTCATACTACTCCGACCCCCAAAAATCATTAATAGTTTAGAATGAAATTTAATATTTACTGATTTTGTTAAAAATTCAGTTCACTTCTCATCTGCCAGCAACTGCATGAATCCTTCATAACTGATATTGTGCGATCATTAAAAATTCCAAATGAAATTCAATATTTACTGATTGTGTTAAAAAATTAAGTTCGCTTCTCATGTGCCAGCAACTGCATTAATCCTTCATAACTGATATTTTTTTTCAACAAATATTGTCAGGTTGTTAAGTTAATCAAAAGAACTTGCATCGTCAAATGCAACATATTTATCAATTAAATATTTCTCAGAAGCTCACACATCTTCACACGATGGTACTCCATGTAAAGTTATCCATGAAAAAATATGTGAAATCTTCTAATGGTTTCATCGATATCTCTATGTCTTCTAAGCAACTGATGTTGTTCATTATTCCTATGAAACTTGTCACACAAACTATCAAGTCTGCCTCTTCATTCTTTTTACTAACATATTTAGAATCTTCTAGGGCACAGAAACTTGACACAAAAATGTCTATCACAGATTTAATACAGTTTTAACCTTCACCAGCCAAACTCTATTTCTTTGCTTTTCGTTCAATATTTACTTGAAAAACTAATCCTTAAAGTATATACTTGCATACGATAGACCTCTTTAAAGTCATGTTCAATCTCCGAGAGGGAAACTCCAGACAAATTGCACTTCAGAAAAAAGCCGCCTGGACGCCCAATCTTAAAGTGAAACAGAGGACAGATCCAGGGAAAAGACGACAGATGGTCACCCTACACAGGACTGTCTTCTGCTCTGTAGGTTCAAAATATCATCCTGTTTATCCAAGTTTTACCCTGGTCTGCATTCATATACAGTGGAGAAGCCTTATGATAAATGTGTCCATGAATATGACAACAATAGGGTCCTTTTTTCTGGAGGTGCTTTGATTTTGGTTTCTATTGAAGCAAGAGCTAAAGCAGCATTGTCTTCTCTGATAAAATCCTGAAAGTTGTTAGCTTCAACTGTAATTTTATATCTTTGTGTAATTTTCCATTGTGGAATAAAATTAATGACATGGTCAGTGGAACTACCGGCCAGGTGTACTACATCAGCAACAATATGGAAGGGATCACATACCATTGTTGTGAAGTATGACATTTCACACACTGTAGGTGGGCAACCTGACTTTAATCAATATTCAGGGATATGAAAACTCATTCCTTATTTTAAAATTGTTGATTTCCTGACTTGTACCTATTGGATATACATAAAACAAATGTCAAAATAGCAGCAATAACTGCCAGCTGAATAATATTTTAATTTTTTATTTCTCGCTTCTAGTCGTCCATCCTCATCTTTCGACCCATCTCTGTGTACATTTAAACTGTTACTTATATGCTCTTTGGTGTACTTCACAGCCTTATTCTTTACTGAGATGGGAGTGTTTGGATTTGTTGGTGATCTCTGGGAGATGTGAGCCTGTATCTGATGCTTTTAGTTCCCATAGTGGAATCTTTTCTTTATACTGATTACTATTATTTATCATGTCAGTACAGTTTAGGGTTTCTTAACCTGTTTTCCATGGACCCCTTGGGTTGGGGGTCTATGAATGGATTTTAAGGGGGCCCATGTACATAACATAAAATTTAAAATGTTTTTATTATGCTTTTATGTACATTTTTTTAAAGAAGATTTCCATAGCCTTCCTGTGACAATCAAAGGGGTTCATGGCACAAAAAAAGTTAAAAAAAAAAAACCTTATTTAGAACCTAAATTAGATGATGATCCAGTGTTCATGTTGCACTATATGGGGATGGGGGATTAACCTCTTTAAAAGGATTAAAGAATTAAGAAGATGAGGAGGACAGCAGAGTATAGGGTGTGGTAAACAGTGTGTTAGAATTTTAACGAAAAAAGAAAAAAATGTAATACATCTTACGAGGATGTAGAAAATAGTCTCCATGCACCCTCCATGACCAGATGAAGAAGCCATTTTTCATGTTGACCACATGACTCCAAAAGATAAATGGGTTGTATTATTCTCATTTATTTGTCATGTTTCTCACAACTCTCACTTTTTTTCCTTTCTGTCTTTGTTTAAACAGTATGTCCATAATGAAGGCCTTGTGTCCACAACATAGGACGTTTTCTTTGTTCTAGTAAAGCATATTACCATTTTGTTTTTAAATTTTTTACCCACCATTTAAAAGGAGTATAGTTTTAGTTGGGTGCATTGATGGGTGCATGGCAAAAAAATTGTGCTTGAGGGTGCACTGCACAGATAATTTTTTTGTGAGAGAAATGTATAAGTATGAAGTAATTAATGCATTGAAACTCATAGATTTACTTTTAACTTGATATGGTTGATTTTGTGCTATAAAAAACAAAATCTAGAAGGTTTCAAGAAATTCCGAGAACCAATAATAAAAAATGCAGAAACCATTATCTATGATATCCTTCATACAATATGGCTCAAAGCAATTTCACTGAAGAGAATAAAATTAATGACAGAGTCAGTGGAACTACCTGGCCAGGTGTACTACATCAGCAACAATATGGAAGGGATCACATACCATCGTTGTGAAGTATGACATTTCACACACTGTAGCTGGGCAACCTGACTTTAATCAATATGCAGGGATATGAAAAAACTCATTCCTTATTTTTAAATTGTTGATCTCCTGACTTGTACCTATTGGATATACATAAAACAAATGTTAAAACAGCAGCAATAACTGCCAGCTGAATAATATTTTAATTTTTTATTTCTCCCTGTTCTTCAACTACTGTTCTTCAACTACTGTTCTTCAACTACTGTTCTTCAACTAATGTTCTTCAACTACTGTTCTTCAACTACTGTTCTTCAACTACTGTTCTTTAACTACTGTTCTTCAGGCTTCATAGCAAGCAACAGTGTTTGCTGTGTCTATTATAACAGTAGTTTATTGGCCATTTTAAATTGTATTTTTTTATTTTATTTCTGGAAACAAAAAATTATTAATCAAATGATAGTTATGGCTCTTTACTTTGACATGTGTTTCATGTATGTCCAATGGATACGAGTGAGGTCGTAAACATTTAAAACTAGGAAGTGACTTTTCAGCACGTCCAAACCTTCATTACAAGTAATATTTCTAGTGTGGTTTTCATCAAAGATGACATGCTTTAAAAGCTTGGCAATTGCTTAAGTCCCCTTCCAGTAGAAAAAATAAACCACAAATGCACTGTGTCTTTCTTCCACATGCACTGCGTCCAGGTAATATCTTGTCTTGCAAAATTTGTTATTTTAAAAAAAATGATATTAAAAACTGAATTCCATACTGGCATATAATTTAAGATGTTTCATATTATTTGTTTACTTGGTTGCTAGCTGCTTATTTTGAGATGCCCTCTAATGTTTATTTATTTGAAATGTCTTATACTGGTTGTTTACTTGAGATGTCCTGTACTGATTATTTTTTTTTTAAATGTCCTATACTGGATGCTTACTTAAGATAGGCTGAAATGAGAAATATTGGGCCATGTGTTCATTACAGCCTTATAAAAGAATTCAGAGATGCAGTATTAACGGGTGTGGGTTATGTTTTGGAATCCTAAACCTAGCCCTGAACCCTAACCTTAGTCCTAATCTTAACGACACTGGCAACTTCGAAGGATGACATCTAATGTCCACTGTTCTTCTTTCAACCTTTAAAATGTCCTATACTGATTGTGATTTGAGAAGTCCTGTACTGGTTATTTACTTGAGGTGTTTGATACTTGCTGTTAACTTGAGATGTTTCAAACATCTCATACTAGCTATTAACTTGAGATGTTTCATACTGGCTGTTAACTTGAGATGTTTAATGCTGGCTGCTTGCTTGAGACATTTCATACTAGCTGTTAACTTGAGATGTTTAATATTGGTTGTTAACTTCAGATGTTTAATACTGGCTGCTTGCTTGAAATGTTTCATACTGGCTGTTAACATGTCTCATACTTGCTGTTAACTTAATATGTCTCATACTTGCTGTTAACTTGAGATGTTTAACACTGGTTGTTAAATTGAGATGTCTCGGGCTAACTGTTTATTGGAGATACCTCATGCAGGTTGCTTACTTACTCAGTGCATTAATGAATGACATGTTTTTCAGATGCCTTCAGTCAAATGTTTTGAGTACATTTCAATGATTTCATTAGCTAAACAAAAAGCCATAATATTTACATATATACCACTTATCATTATGTAATCATGTCTCATACTTCTACTTCTGATGACAATACAGAAAAATTGGTTTTCTTGTGTATTCAAACTGAATCATTTATTAATTAAATTTAAATATTTCATTTTAGTTATTGTTATTGTTAATCAGAATTGACCTCAGTGCACTCTGGGCAAACCCATAGGTGCTCAGTCTCCCTCAGCAAATGTCGAAGAGTATGAATGCTAATTGTATCTGTAGCACGCTGGTTGTACTTACGACGGTTGTAACCTCTCTCACATCCATCTCTGCTAGTCCCACGTTTGATGCCAAACTCCAACAGTCTCAGCCTTGTTGATTCATCTATTGCAGTGTCATTATCTAGCAGGCGATCATTAATTGCCCTTAGTATCTCTCCCTTATCCATGTCCAGTGTCCCCACTATGGGTGCTCTAGAGGCCAGTCTGTCAGCTCTCATTGCCACATACCCCTGCATGACCAGGACACTAGTTCTTGAAGACGTGAGGATTCTATTTATGTTTTCCATTCTGCCACAGCCATCCGTTCTGAACTTTCCAAAGCATGGATTGAGAGTCTGACAATATAACTGCCCTGGTTGATGGAGTTTCAGACAGCCACCTCAGTGCTGCTGTAACTGCCTCTACTTCCATTCTCATGCTGGAGGTTGTTGTCATGTAGGCTCCACTCTGTTCAGCAACGACCCTGCCCTTTATTCTCACAGAGAAGCCCCATCCTAATTTCTCACCACGCACTACAGACTCATCAGTATTTAATTTATTTCATTTTTAGAGATCTGCGTAACTCATTGTGTTGGTTTAATACTAAATACTTTTACCTTGCGTTCTCACCATAAATGTAAATCTGTGTTTCCACTATGCCTATATGAATCTCATTATTTTTAATGCATTAATTTCATAATTCTGACCAGCCATTGTTGAAGTGTAATATTATTGTCTTCTTATGTCCTCTTTGGGGGTGTGTAGTCATGAGCTCTGACTCACCTTGCTACCTGTTGATGGGAACCATACCAAATGTTGACATGCTACATTGGCTAAAGAATACCTCCGGTAAACATGACAATTTTTGTTTGTTTCATGAATTATTTTAAAATGTTTCTGGCCACAGAGTAAACTATATTTTTGAGTCTCTTTACATTGTTGTTGTTTTACAACGGCTGCTGAGCTCATCGCTCTTTCACAGCCAGTGCCAAGTTGAAGAGTCTGCTCTTGTTCCATAACTGTCGGGGTGCTGTACAGTGTTTTTGACTATTCGGGAGCCAGGCAATAGCTTTTTTCGGTCTGTGGTGATTCTTGGGTCTTTTTACATTATTATTTCTAATTGCGACTGTAATTTAAAACTGTAAATTATTTTTCAGGACAATCTTTTTTTACTTGTGATATGATGCAACAAAATTTGTAACACTCCATAAATAGGGTTTAGAAAAAGTGTGAAAAACATTTCTGTAAAAATATAAGTTTTTAAGATGTTTGTATTTTACAAAATTCATAATCTCTATTATACAGTGGTATTGGTTACATGAGTAAAATATTATCTTAAATTAATTAAAAATGTATTCGAAAACAGTGGTCTAATCTGAAATCTTATTGTGATGTCACTTTTTTAGAACATGCCATGTCATACATATGTTACGTTTTCCATCCACAGACAACCTTTCAGTATGTTTTAAATAATTGTTTCCCTTTTAAAAGTAACTGAGGAAACTTTTCTTGTGGTACTTCATTGTTTCAGATTGCTGACATGCAGACAGTGTTGACCACAAATTTACTAAATGATATGGTATGTAATGTCACTTTAAAAAAAATTTAACTCCATCCTTTCTCTTATAGTGTTCAACTATATCCACATTCTCTTTTGTTCTCGAACCATATCCTACCTGTGTCCTATTTCTTATGTTCAGCAGCACCCCAGAGGTAATAGCCCTCAGGTTTTTTTTTTGCCTGGTGGTCCTTTTGGCATGTTCTTGTCTCTTCTGCTTGTTGTAAGAGCTTCTTTTTGCTAAATCTAAGGTGGGGCCATGGGGAGCATCGTCACCTGGTGCGATCGGCAGCTTCATCCTCCCAGGCTGTTGGATTTATACCCAGTGCTTTCATGTCTCTCTTGCACACATCTTTGTACCTCAGTAGCAGTCGCCCGGCTGTTCTTTTGCCATCTGTCAGTTGTCCATAGAAAATACCTTTGGGGATGTGACCATCTTTCATGCGGCGGACAGTGGCCAAAGCAGCATATTGTTGTGCTATCTAAGCTTGTATACATGCTTTGAAGGCCAGCACAGGACAACACCTTGAAGTTTGCCACTTTGTCCTTCCACAAAATACCAAGGACGTGACGTAGACACAGTAGATGAAAGGCATTGAGCCTTTTTTCTTGATTAGCATAGGTTGTCCATGTTTCACTGCCAGTCAGAAGTGTGCTGTTTATATATATATATATATAAAACATGAGCAAAAATCTGCCACAATCACAAAGATGAGAATGATGAGAAACATCAGTTTGGCTGCAGTCCTCAGAAACAGAGCAAGCAGTGTTTGACTGGCCAAATTCTTACACCGAGGCAATGTTAGGGAAGGAATGGGTTTAAATCTCTAGAGTGCCTCTTACCTCTCTTTCTTTTCTGTTATCTGGTTTAGTGTGCATCTTCTGAATGCTTATGGTCTCCTTACTTTGGTGGTCATACTATATTGTTATTAATAAGGTGATGAAACAAATATGTATCTCTGTGTATAAATATGTATATATGTATGATATAACTGATGATCAGTATAAATTGTGAAGATCCAAGTTTTCTTTAATGAAGCATAATTTTAATTTTTTTTAATTATTTCCAAGTTTTGTTTTGATGAAGTATAATTTTCATTTTTTTAAAATGATTTCTGATTGCTGTTTACGTGTGACATTCTGTGAAATGCCTTTTAAAAAAAGTATTTGGTTAGTGCAGTAAAATATCACTCATAATGGAGGGTGTGCTGGAGGCATAGCCAAAACAGACAAAACAACAACAACACACAGAATCAATTGAGCAAATGAAAAGATTGGGACGTTACCAGTAGTGCACTAGTGAGGATAATGCGGTGAAGGATTGAAACGGGAGAATCTGTGATCACATGATTCTTCTTCTTTGATCCATAGCCGCCAACCGTCAAAGCAGTCAGTGGCCATCACGCCTGGTGGCGTCTTGTAGGGCAGCAACAAATTGATTCCACTTTGCTCGGTCGGCGGCCATCCTTCGTACAGTGCCCCAACTCTGGTTCATTCTTTGCATCTGGGCTTCCACAGTTCTCCGCCAAGTTGCTATTGGTCAGCCTCTCTTTCGCTTCCCTCAGGGGTCCATAGCATAGCTGTTCTTGTGATGGTATCAGGGTCCCTTCTGAGGGCGTGGCTAACCCAACTCCAGCGTCTGCCAGCTATGATGGTGTGCATGTCCTCCTGGTTACTCCGAATAAGTAGTTCTTGGTTGCTGATGGTATTCAGCCAAAAGATTCTGAGAATTTTCCTTAGGCAGATTGTGTGGAAGGAGGACAGTTTTGACATTTCCTTCTCTGTTACTTTCCAGCATTATGCACCATAGAGAAGTACAGAAAGTACACAGCTCTCATACAGTCTTAGTTTGGTGTTTGTGCTGTACTGAGAAAACTTCCAAATGTGGTTGAGACTAGCAAAGGCTGTTCTCGCTTTATTCATTCTGTTGTTAATGTCCTTACGTGTTCTGCCGTCAGGTGTTACTATGCATCCTAGGTAAGTAAATGTATCTGTTTGTTCTAACTTTTGGTTGAAAGTTAGATTACTTAATCCAACACTGCATGTAAAGTTAGAAAAGAGGCTTTTTATGATGGAAACGTTGCAGCTGGAAATTCCATAAGCCCTCAGTATTTTCCATAGGCTGTCCCTGTGTATGCTGTAGAAAGCTTTTTCAAAATCAACAAAGTTAATGTATAGCTGCCTCTGCCAATTCTGCGCACTGCTCTATAATGTTCCTGAGGGTGAATATATGATCTGCACATCTGTTCTTTCTAAAACCCGCTTGTTCTTTTCTCAGTTTATGGTCAACTGCTTTTGAAATTCTCTGGATGATTATCCTGCCTAGTATTTTACTGGGAACTGAGAGGAGAGTAATTCCTCTCCAGTTGTTGCAGTCTGCAAGGTCACCCTTCTTGGCAATTTGACAATTATTCCTTTACTCCACTCTGTTGGTGTTGTCTCAATTTACCAGACTTGTGCAAATAGTGGTTCTAATTGTTCTGCTGCTAGTTCAGGGTCTGCCTTGAATAACTCAGCATTTAGATTGTCGTGACCAGGCGCTTTTCCATTCTTTAACCCTTTGATAGCTGTCATGATTTCTTCTTTTCATGGAATGTCTGTATGTACGTCTAAGTCACTTTCAGCCTCAGGAACATTCAGCTGAGTCTGGTGGTTCCTTATTCAGTGTTTCTCTGAAGTGCTCTGCCCATCTTGTTTCCTGCCCTTGTGCTGTGGTGATGAGATTTCCTTGCTTGTCTCTTACTAACATTATGCTGTTTGCACCTCGTTTTCCACTGATAGTTTTAGTTATTTTGTAAACTGTGCTTTGTTCATTTCTTAGTGCTGCCTCTTCTGCCTGTCTTGCAAGGTCATCCACAAATGTCCTTTTGTTAGCACGGGTTTGACGTTTTACTTCCTTGTCCAGCTGACTGTACTGTTCACTACATATTGCCTTTAACCTGGGAGACTTAGCTTCTGTTTTCATTCTTTTCATTTCCTTTCTCTTCGCTTTGGTGTTTAGCGTTTCTGGTGTTATGCAGTCTTGGCTCTTTCTTTCCTGGAATCCCAATCATGACTCGTGCTTTCCTTGTATGTTGTTGAGATGGTGTTGAATTTCTGGTCGACATCATCGGTCTCTGTTCTTTCCTGGCTTTTGCATTCTGATATCGTCTCTTTACATCGACCACGAAAGCTTTTTGGGTGAGGGGGTCCTTAAGTTTCTTTTTGGCTGCAACTGGTCCAGCAGCTCTGAGTTTCACCTTCAGTCTTGCTACTACTAGGTGATGATCACTTCCCACATCTGCGCCTCTTCTTACTTTCACGTCTTGTAGTGCATGTCTCCATCTGCCATTGATCATTATGTGATCTATCTGGTTTCTGTCCTGTCCGTTTGGTGATTCCCATGTTAACTTGTGCACTTCTTTGTGTGGAAAAAGTGTTCCTCCAATGACCAGGTTGTTATTACTGCAGAAGCTTATTAATTTGTCCCTGTTCTCATTTACTGTTCCACTGCCGCATTTCCCCATTACTCTTTCGTTATAAGTATTGTGTGTTCCAACTTTTGCATTGAGGTCTCCCATTACTATAATAAGATCATACCTGGGTGCAGTTTCCATTTCCTTTTGTATCTGTTGATAGAACTCGTCCTGGATCTCTTCATCGCTGTCGTTTGTTGGTGCATAGCATTGTATAATTGTGGTGTTGGTGAATCTCTCTTTCAGTCTTGTTCTTATCCATCTGTTGTTGATGGGTTTCCTATGTTGTAATAGAAAAGTCTTGAACACTGAGCAGAGCTTTGTCAGATACCTCATTCCACTTTTTTTCTTTTTCATGCAACTGTTGTTCTTCTACTTTCATTATTCTCCCTATTTTTTTCATGTATCTTTTTTCTTTTATTCATTTCCTGTGATACTTTTGTAATTACTCTTTTATAATTAGTTGCAGTTTTTCTTTCATTTACTGATATCACCTCTTCTTTGGTCATCATGATTTCTCAAGTCACCTGCTAGCAAGCACAAAACCACCATTGTAGCTGGTCCACTTATAACAAGCCTACAACAAAGCTTTCATGTGCTCTGCTGTGTTGGTTTCTGTAGCAATCTATGTTACATGATGAGGGTGCCATCCCCACGCACAACCTTATATCAGTTGCCATCTTTCGACAGTTTTCTGGATACAACCAAGGCGTCCTTTTCACCATGTTTTTTTTTTAAATTGAGTTTCTGTGATCTCGCTGTTGTCATTTTCATGCTTTACTTATTAAGTTTCAGCTTACATCATTTTCTAATGTATTTAGAGGTAGTAAACAATTAATTTGGTAATACTTGTAATTATTCCATTATTTTTATTATGAAACCAAATTTTGTTTGTGATATTTCATTTTTGTGGAAAGAAAAAGTTTGCTCACTGTACTCATATTTATGACACAGGTTAGTTTTAATGCTCAAATTGTCTATTCTTTTTTTTTTGTTTGGTTGTTTTGTACCATTCGGCCATGTTTATTATTTTATTGAGATGAGGATTATAAATGTATTTTAGTATTAATCTTATATCAACTTTCCTGTTTTGTCATTATTTTCTCTAATTTTTGCTCTCCTGTTCAACATCTCATCTCTTTTTATCACTAAACCTTCCCAGTTAATGAGTTTGACAGACTTTAATTAAAAAAATTAAATAAAATTAAAAAAACAGAGAAAAAAGAAAAAGATAAGTAACCTAGGCTGAATTAAAACATTAAAACGTAGATGGGAAAAAAATACGTGCACACAAATTATTATGGTTATGTCAGACAGGAAATACAGTTCTTTCATTCCTGTAACAAAGAATGATGGGAGAAAGATAGGGGGGAATAAAAGAGAATGCAGTTGGAACAGAAAAACACTGAGAATTGAATGGGAACACTGTAGAAGTTTTGCAACACACACAAAAAAATGACCTGTGGGGAAACGAGGCACTATGATCTTTTCTCCACATCTTCTAAAGAAGAATTCTGTATTGTATCATTTTATGTAAACATGTTAGCAACACACGTTTTTGTATCTACTTTGGAATATCCATGATGACCTGGTACATTTTCAATACAGGTCTAAATCCTTTTATCTGAAAACTAAAATATTCTGTAAATCAAATGTTTCTTTGGACAACTTTTCTATCACAATTTTGGAGATTTCTGACTATTTTGGGCGACTGGGTATTTCTTAACACATTTTAAGTGACGTGATTTGGGTAACATCTGAAAACCAAAAAAACCTGGTTTCTGAAACAAAGCTGCCCCAGGATTTTGGATACAAGGACACATACCTGTATTATGAGCTGAGGATCTGACAGAAGATGTGCTCTGTACCTTATAATATAACATACTTTATCAAATCCGTTTATTGGGTGTGCTCACTGAACCTATGGAGAGAGGTGTATGGACAGCACTGTAAGACACTCTTATTATGTCTTTTTTTTTTTAAAGTGACTGGATAAGACAGCTACATTAATATTTTTATTTGACATGACTCTGTACAAAAATGTAGACACTATCACTAATACATTTTTTGTGTTTTTCATATTCATAAGAGCTTTTAAGCAGCAGTGTGGTTAGAGTACTTGCTTCTTGAGGCAAATTGAGTGGATTTGAAATCAGGTCCAGCTATGCTTCAGTCTACCATGCTGTAAAAATAGACATTTGACTTCTGCTGTTGAGCTAGGCAAAGCCAAGGCACTGAGACAGGGAACTGGTCACGCCACCTAATAAAGCTGAGACTGAGTATAAGTAAAGTCTCTAACACTTTGCTCCCCTGTGGCAGTATCTGCTTTAAGAGTACTTTTACCTTGACCTTTTACTGTCATATTCCTGCCACATTAAACACGAAGAAATATTTTTTATGAAATTAATTTTGTGTGTGAAAGATAATGCATAAAGATATGTTAATAAGTCTTATCAATCAATCAATCAATACCCTTTAGCTCCCCGAGGAGCATAGGCCTTCAACAAACACATGCCAAGTCTTCCTGTCCCGTGCCATCCGCTCAAGTTCTTTCCGTGTTTTCCTCATCATTTTCACCTCTGTTTCCAGTTCTCTTCTCCATAAGAGAGGCAGAGGTAGACCAAAAAACACATGGAGAATAAGTCTTAAAATAAATGTCCCAATGTAGTACCCTCAGGCATGTTCTACAAGGTGACTAATATGAAATTGTTCATGAGGCTGTCAACCTGATCATGTAAAACAAATTGTCACAGAAACAACTACTGCAAGAACATGCCTATGTTTAGTGTAGGCCTCCTGCAAAGTGGTGGCCCCATGATCAACAAGAAGTGTCAAGAAAAAATTATGATGATGATTTAAAAAAATGATATTTAATAATTATTAAATCTTTTCAAAAACTGCCATTATTAAGATGTGTTTTAAAGATGTGAAATAATCTTCAGTTATCATGATCATCATCACCTTTCAGCTCCTCAAGAACCATAATCCTTCAACAAACTTATGCCAGTCTTCCTGTCATGTGACATCAGCTCAAGGTTATTCCATGTCTTCTTCATCCCCTTCATGTCTGTCTCCAGTTCTCTTCTCCAAGTGTTCCTTGGTATCCCTCAACTTCTCTTACCCTGGGGATTCCAGAACAAGGACTGCCTTGTAATGCTATCAGCAGGTTTCCTCAATGTGTTTACTATCCATCTCTAGCATCTTCTTCTCATTTTGTGTTCCACTGACACTCTTCTGGTTCATGTCCTCCGTTCCACATTAGTGATCTTGTCTTGTTGAGTTATGTATATTTTTATTATTGTCTCAGCTGTGGTGTTAATTTGTTGAGACTGTTGGTTTGTTATTCTTATGCCACAGGCTGTCCTTAACAAAACAGCACATACAATATCTGTATATACGTACAAATTTAATATATTTCTTGTGTAACGTATAATTATTTCAAGAATGCTGAGTACAAATTCTATTTTGTGAAAGTGACTTCTGCATTTTGTTTCTTGTTTTCTTGTTCAGATTGGACTGTGCAGTGTGTCAGGGAGTAGATGATATATTGTTGGAAGATGGGAAAAATTATCATCTTGCTTTCATTTGCTAGGAATAATAACAGTGACAAAGTCAGAGAAAGAATGCAGTACATGGTTGAAACTAATGAGGAGCCCTGAAGGATGCTGGGAAAATAAGACTGTCACGACGCAAGCCATGGGTCTTGCTGTGACAGCTGCATTGTTTTTATTTTTACTCCTTTTTTTAAATGGAGAACATACATAGAGGTCTTTGACCTTCAAGAATTGGTATGGATCTCCTGTGTTAGTCATGCAGGGGTATGTGGCAATGAGAGAGCTGACAGGCTAGCCTACTATTTTTTACCCATAGTGGAGACAGTGGATATGGATAAGTGAGAGATACTGAGAAGGATTAAACATTGCCTGTTAGAGAACAACTGAAATGGATTAATCAACAAGAATAAAATTGCTGGAATTTGTCATCACTTGTAAGGCTAGCAGGGATGGATGTATAAGACGATAAATCAGGCATGTATATAGCCAGTGCACTGTAGGAACAATCAGTGTTTATACACTTTGACATTTACTAAGGACGATGGAGCACACATGAATTAGCTCAGGGTAAAATAATGTCAATTCTGAACAAATTCTCCTTTTTTTCCTTCACATTCACTGTCAACTAGTACCACAGCCACACAGAGAACTCACATATTTGAAGAAACCTCACAAAATTATGGTCCCATGTATTCAACAAACAGCTATGTCCTGGACATGTGAAACAATAGCAAATATAGCTGACATGCAAAATCACGTCATGTGATATAACAACTGGCTTCAGGAAAAAAACTCTTATTATAAAGTCTTCTGAACAATGCTGGCATAATTTAGACACTAGGTTAGAACATTCTAATAATTTCTATAGCATGGCAAACGTTTTACATTCAGGACACAACTGGCCAGCACCACACCCAAAACTTTCACTGATTGCACTTCCGACCACTCGTTCTGTTGTCCAACACTTTTCATCCTTCACACATTTTCCATGAGAAGACCGAAATCATATTCACTTTCAAAACATGCAGCTTATTCAAAATTATTCAGAAATTCATCTAAGTCTCAAATATTACTCACACACTCCACTTGTAAATACAACTTCTTCGTACACTGTCAGACATCGACATGAATAAGTTCAAAGAAAACAGAGGTCAGCTTGAGGTTGTTTGTATCTCCGTAGAGTTTCTCCAGAAATGGGACTGGTGATGACCATAAGCACTTTCTCTGTTCCTCATATGTTGGGCATCTTTGAAGCAGATGTTCACCAGTTATTTTATTGGTGCCACAGTTACACTCATCAGTAGTTCCTGTCTTTAGCTTGTTGAATCAATGGTATTCCAATCTGTTATGGCCAATGCGAAGTCTGACAATTATCACTTGTTCACTTCTGCTGAGCTGGTAATATGCATCATTGTTTCTGTGACCTGGATGCTCTGAACTGAAACTAACATATGACTTAACCCAGATATTTCATGATAATGTCAGAGGTTTTAAACCAAAAACAACCACTGCATCCTTCACCCACACACACATACCATAACAGAAAATAATCACTTACTTACTTAGTCGTTCCCCTTCTACCATGAGGTGTAGAGGTTTGGAAGAGAGAGCGCCAGACTATCCTATCGGCTGTCTTCCTCCTGGCCTGGTTCCATTCTAGTCCTCAGTCCTTCAAAGATTGTCTAATGTTGTCCACCCAGCGGACTCTGGGTCGTCCTGGGCAGAGCCGGATTAACGTAGTAGCAAAAGTAGCATATCACCCGTGTGTTACCGGGGCCCGAAAGGGGAGCAAAGAATAGTAACACTGCACCCTACCACGCATGTCGTAAAAAGCGACTAAGGAGGGTATGGGCATGGGGCTGTTTACCCCATCCCGTAAAAAAACTTTGCACAGTGGGTTGATCACCTGCTTGCCAACCAATCTGATTACGGAAACAATGATAGATTGTTTGGTCTGTTTTTGTTCCACAAAGACGCCACTAGGCGTGGTGGAAACAGCGATAGATTGATCAATTTGTTGTTGCCCTAAGACGCCACTAGGCGTACTGGCCACATACTGCTTTGCCGGTTGATGGCTAAGGATGGAAGAAGAAGAAGAAGAGAAAAGTAGCATATGCTACGAGCCCCGCGCTTTTTGGGACCCCGCGCCAATAAATATGTACATAATTTTTTGGTCATCTTCTAATACGAGCGTTAAACCAATGATCTTGTGATTTATCCATCTTTAGCGCCTTTTCATTTGGCGTCACGAAATTGTGAGAGAAAGAGCATAAGAGGGCGGGTGACTTAGTGTGACTCTTCATTATTTTTATCTTAACTGTTTGCGGACGGAAGCAGTCATTTTCTTTGGATTTGTTGAAAGTCTTTACACCTTCTTTTCTGCTTCTACCTACCGGTGGGGTCTCCTTTCTACTGCATTATGTGCTGGCGGTACTCATAATAAGTCCCATTTGCCCTTTGTGAAAAGACTGTCAGATACCAGGTGGTCTGCTCGGGCAGATGCAACAAAAGCACTTTTATACAGCTTTTCTGCAATAAAACAAGTCTTGGATGATATTTCAGATAACAATGATCAGAAGGCAAAGTGTCGTCAACAGGCTCGTGGTCTACTTTCAACCATGATGAAGTTAGAAACAGGAATAATGATCATACTGTGGGATCAAGTATTACAGCGTTTTAAAATGACCAGTGCTTCTTTGCAATCTTCTGACCAAGATTTGAATACAGCTTGTGCACTCTATGAATCCCTGCGGGGGTATATTTAAGCTATGTGGTCTACTTTTGCAGACATAGAGCAAAAGGCCAAGGATGTGACTGAGTGTGAACATTATCAAGAACAAACTCGAAGAAAACACAAACGAAATCGAGAGTATGATGATTTCAGTGGTTCCAGCAACTCGATGAATCTCAAACGCCTTCTCAGCAGTTTAAAAGCCGAACATTTCCTGTCCTTATTGATAGCTTGCTCTCTACCTTGTCAAAACGCCAGAAAGCTTATCAAAAGTTGAATGATGTATTTGGATTCCTTCGTCAGTTACAGTCGTTTACACCTGAAGAGGTGGTAACGAGATCATCGAATCTTATTAAATCATTTCCGGAAGATCTGGAAGAAAGTCTTTGTGAAGAACTTGTGCAGTTTACAGAACTGTTGAAAACTGATCTGGCTTCTCATATTGGCACTTATCTAGACCTTGTAGAGTTACAGTTTTACCGTTGGATAATTGACAATTCTTTGGAGTCTTGTTTTCCAAATGTAGAAATCGCCTTGCGCATCTATTTGTCACGAATGGTAACCAACTGCAGTGGAGAACGATCATTTTCAAAACTGAAACTTATTAAAAATGAACTAAGGAGCACCATGGGTCAAAAGAGATTGAACAATCTTACACTAATGAGCATTGAACATAAACTTCTGCGTGAATATGATACATCCTTATCATCAACAAATTTGCTCATGCTAAATGTAGAAACATTAATATTTAAACAATAATGTTGACTGTGTTGTTACTTTTGATAATGATAATTACTATGCAAATTAAAAATGTATGTGTTCAAATATATTTGTGTTGTTTTATTGTTTTTTTTTTTTTAAATATAGGGCTCCTTTCTTGACATATGCTACAGGCCCCGTACTAGCTTAATTCGGCCCAGCTTGCAAACGGTTTCTGTCTTTTGTTTTTATAGCACTAAAAACGTAGGGAGGATCAGAGCAAAATCAAAAGCACTTAATACCAAATCGATAACGCAGCTGCGAACCACCTGAAAATTTGCCGCGGACCGTAAGTTGTCCGCTGACCACGGTTTGGGAACCACGGCTCTAGTCACCCGTTCAACATTTTGAAATTTGTCATACATCGCTTTTTTTTTTTAATGTGTTGACTCTATCTCTCTTGTCTCGTTTTACTTTTCTTTGAGTTTTTTTTTTTTATTAGTTTCATTCTTTCTCCATTTTACTCATTTTTTAATTATCCATGTTAAGTAAAGTTTGCCTAGCTTTGAAAAGGCGCTCACCATTAAACTTTGACAAAAGTTTCCCTGTGTGCATTCAGACTCGCTAATATTAGGATGCATGTCAAAGTATACAAGACGTTGTAGCCTGGTAATACCCTCGAAAATCATCAAGTGCTACATATATTCTTCATCATTGTGTAGTTTAGAAACATGGAAAATGAACAAGCAGTTAGAGGAAAGAAACAGTAAAAAATATGCTGGACTTGTAAAAAGACACAGCACCTTACTAAAGACCATAATAGAAGGCGGAGTTAAAGGCAAACGTGCAAGAGGAAGACAGCGCTATTAGTGGAAATGTAACATCAAGAGATGGACAAGAAAGAGTCCATCACAATATCAAGAGAAAAGGCAGAAGACGCCTGAGATCCATTGCAGCCGATCTAAGATATTGATATGTTTGATGATGATGAATAGTCTTGTTGTCGTTCTTTCCCCCCCCCCAAATTTTTTTTATTGACAATCATCTTAACAAGACAATTTCGAGAACTACACGTTAAATCGTTGAAAGTATTCAAAAAGAGACATGAAAAGAGGTCGTATATCTTTATGATCACTGCCCTACAGATCGCGAAGGAGCATTGACCTTCAAATACGCATGCAAAAGTCCACCTGTACCGCTCTTTACATTTCTTTCTATGCTTAATACATTCATGTCCCATGCTATCACTGTATAAAACATAGCATGTTTTGCTACGGCTTAACGACGTTCCTTAGACCTAAGGGTCTTTTATATTTGGACATGCGCCCTAATATAACCGATAAGATTGAACGGGACGCACCTCGCCAAGACGAGGCAAAAATTTTACATTAAAAAAAATAAATAAATAAAAAATGTGCCATGCTGAAAATGTGCCATGCTGTCTTTCTATGCTTAATACATTCATGAGCCATGCTGCCACCCCTACCTGCGAAAATGCATAATAGACTAACGCGCCACACCTACCTGCGAAATAGACTAACCCCGCGCAGGCAAATGTATGGAAGCCGGTGTGGTCATTGAATTTCAGAATGGGTGAATAAAGACACAAGAACCCCATTTAGCATGATCATTTCCAACTCTGGCATTGAAATCTCCGAGCATGATAATTTCATCTAGGCAGTCATCCACTGTCCTTTGAAGCAGCTCGAAGAATTCCTCCTTGACCTCTGCTCTCTCATCCTCATTTAGCCCATACACTATGACCAGGTTGACTATGGTTTCTCCTTCTTTTAGTTTTACAACCATAATGCGCTCCGAGACAAAGTTTCATCCCTTGATACTATCTTTTGGGTTTTTGGCCACAATGCAACCCACGCCCCCCTTAACTCTTTCAGATGTGGGTACACCACTGTAGAGCAGCGTGTTGCCATCGAGATCCATGACTCCTTGTCCTTTTTTCTTTGTTTCCGTTATAGCCAGGATTTCTAGTTTTGCTTTCCTCATCTCTTCCGCCAGCTCCTTTTCTTTCCCATTTATACTTCTTGTGTTCCAAGTTCCATAAGTCGTAGTCCGTTCCAGTTCGTCGCCTTTAGAATCAGTCCGGTTTTCTCTCTTGTAGTTCCCATAATCAAAAGTTTAAAGCAAACAGGTGATTGGCCTGCTGTTCCTTTGCATGGTGGAGGGGCTCCCTCCTTACGGCCTCCATGCAGGCCGCCCTCCTCCTTTTTCAGCCGGGCTTGGGACCGGCCTAGGCGGAGTTCAGAAAATAATCACTGCTAATGTAAATTTGTGGAAGAGACTATCAAGATTTATGGGACATGTGTCGGTAAAATTGGAACACGAGATAACAACGGGAAAATTTGAGGGAAGAAAACAGATGAACTGAGAACAAATGATAGAAAGTAGTATGTGAGTTGCTTCTTTTTTTTATTACTATGAGAAAATAACTGTCAGGAAGGGAAAAATACCTGCATGTTGCTGTTAAATTGACATCATCCCTTCACACTCCTTACCAACTAATGACCCACCACTGCTGTTGGTCCCCTTAATGGAACCCTGCAACAAACTATTTCATGTGCACCTTCAGTTGCAGTTTTTGTAACAATTTATTTTATTGAATAAACAAACTATTTCATGTGCACCTTCAGTTGCAGTTTTTGTAACAATTTATTTTATTGAATAATGTTGCCATCCCCATGCAGAACCTTACATTATTCATGTCTTACAACAAGCCTGAGGGATGATGGTTGTATTCTGTCTTCGTCTCCTCACTTATGTTTGTTGTTGTATTACTCCTGTCTCAAAATTACAACACATTCATAGAATATTTTACTGTAACCGTTTTATAAAAACGAGTAAAATACGCTGGTAACGCTTGCTTGTAACCAATCAAGAATTGAACAAGATATTTGTATCCATTACTTACAAAATAGTTGTATTAAATGTAAAAATGATAGAAATGTAAGTTTTAGAAATAAGCAATGTTGTTGTAGTTGTCGATATCCCATAGCTGCTGAGCATATCTACTCTTGGCAGCCCAATGCCATTCTTAAAAAAGTGCAGGTTTTCTGCAGTTGTTTTAATGTTCCATATAGTGAGTTGGTGACTGTCAGAGGTGTCTGTAAAAGTTTTTTCCTGGCGTTTGTGAGTGATGGACACTCCATGAGGAGGTGTCTGGTTGTTTCATAGGGATGAGAGCAGTGTCTACACATGGGTAGGTGCTGAGGGTTGATACGGTTTAGATGGCTATTGACTCTGGCGTGTCCTGTTCGGAACTGAAAGATAAGACTTTGATTTCTCCTGCTAAGTCTGTTTATGTTGTCGTTGTCTTTTGGGCAGGTCATTTCATTAAAGACATTTCGGCCCGTTCGCCCATCTGTTCAGCCAGATTTCCCTTGTGTTGTTTCTGAGAATCTGTTTGACTGTTCTCATGCTGCAGGGTCTGTCCTTTTGTTGTTTAGAGGCTCCTGCTTTTGCAAGTCTATCAGCTCTCTCATTTCCAGTTAGATCACTGTGTCCAGGGATCCACTGTAGGGTTACACTGATGGAGTAGGCTGTGATCAAGTTGTGAACCGCTTTTCCTATAAGAAAAATGTCTTTGTTTTCATATGGAGTCTGTTTAAGTGCTTCCAGAACAGACATGGAGTCACTGAAAATCACTATATCTGATGGCTTTAGTTCCATAAGGTCAAACTGTTGGTGTAGTAATTCAATGGCTGTCTTGATGGCCTCAGCCTCCGCTTCATAATTTTGAACAATTCTCACCACAGGAGTCACAGAACTCATAAGAGGATCCATCCAGATACCATATGCAGACGCCGTATCCTGCAAAAGAGGTGGTCTTGAAAGCTGAACCATCTGTGTAGGCCTGGATTGCTGACGTTGGGTAGCTGTTTATGGTCTCCAAGGCACACGTCTACAAGATTGTGGGTAGTGTTTCCTTGTTGGCCGTTTTATCTATCAGCTGTGTTTTGACAGTTAGTTGGTGGAAGTTTTCCCAAGGGGGCGGTCCAAAGTATTTGTTTTCCAATTCTCTCTCTTGCGGGAGATGGTGTTTATCATTTTCCTCTTTGGCTATGTCCAGGAGAGATAGTTGTTTCAGTCTTCGTGTTTGTTTCCAAGTGTCAATAAGTACTTTGTTTGGGTGGTCTTTCTCTTGTCTCCTGTATCTCTACAGCTTCAGTCAGTGCTCTTTTACGCCTAATATCCAGCGGCTCTATATTGGCATCTATTTCACATACGGCTGTGGGTGTTGATCTCATCCCTCCGCAAATTAACCTGAGAGCTTGGTTCTGCACAGGGTCCAGAGCTGAGATGGTATTAGTACTCACAATGGTCTGGAGGGGGAGGTTATAGTCTATCACTGATCTCACATAGCCAAGATATAGTTGACGAAGGGTTTGTTTATCCGCTCCCCAATTTGTACTAGCTAGCCATTTGATGAGGTTTAGGCGCTTACATGCTTTTTCCCTGAGGTTGTGGATGTGTCCATCTAGTTTCAATTGTCTGTCCAGTTTTACTCCTAGATAGACTGGGTGCTCCTCTTTTGTTAGTGTTTCCCCACTCAGTTTGATGTTGATAGGTCTTTTTGCTATTTTGTGGCTGCGGGAGAAAGTGGTGTATACAGTTTTCTGCGCATTGATTTTTAGTTTCCACAGTTCACAATATACTGACATTGTAAGGAGAGCTCTGTTGATCTTGGCTTTTGCCAGGATGGGATATTTGTCAGTAGTCCAGATGGCAAGGTCATCAGCAAACAGCGCCTTCGACACATTCAGATGTTTGGCAAGGTCATTAATGAAGATGAGGAAAAGGGTGCAACTTAAAGGAGAACCTTGAGGCAGTCCTTCTTCCAGCGTTCTTTTCCGTGAAATTGCAGAGGCATAGTTGGTAGCTATGGTTCTATTTGTTAGGAAGGCCTGTATCCATCTAATCATTTTCCCTCCTATTCCCATTCTTCTCATCTTTAGCAAAAGTCCCTTTCTCCAAACTCTGTCGTAGGCTTGCTCAAGGTCGATGAACACAGCTATTGTGCTTTTTCCCTCTTGAAAGCCATCCATCACATTCTGTGTAAACCTGAAGAGGGGGTCATCTGTGCGGCACTTACGTCTGAAGCCTGCCTGGTTGTTGTCCAGAAGGTTCCAGCTTTCCAACCACCAGTATAGTCTGTTGTTTACCATTCTCTCGACCAGCTTGCCTAAGCATGAGGATAGGGGCCTAGAGCTTCTTGGTGTTCCTGGTGGTTTTCCTTTCTTCAATATAGGCAAGATGGTTGCTGTCAGCCATGCTGATGGTAGCTGTCCCTCGTTCCACGTTCTATTGATGAACCATAGAAGTGTCTCTTTTGCCTTTGGCCCTAGTTGACAAATCATCTCATTTTTAATTTTATCTGGTCCTGGAGCTTTATTTTTGGCCAGTTTCCGTAGTGCCATTCTCAGTTCTTGCGGACGGAACGGGTCATCGAACGCAGCCATATTGGTCTGATCTATGTTACGCGTGGATGTGTTCTTTAGGAGCACTTTGTCTAGTTTCTTTCTCTGTTGTGTTTTATTTACACTGGCATAAAAATTGTTGAAGACATCGGCTTTCTTGCTGCTTGATGTTACTTCGTCACCACTTCCATCCACCATAGGTGTTGGGTTTGTCTTTTTCTTGCTTCCCTCGAGATTACTGAGGAGTCTCCAAACTTTGTTCCCTTCTCTTTTTAAATCTAGTTTGTTGCAATTTTCTTTCCAAGTCTCCCGTTTATTCTTCTTGGTGACATACCTTACTTTTGCTGTCCACCTGTTGTACTCTGTTTTGTTTAGGGTGGTAGGGTATTTTTCAGCCTTCTTTCTAGCCTCTCTCCTTTCTTTGACTGCTTCAGCTAGTTCAGATGTCCAGTAAGGTTTATACTTCTTATGCTTCCCCCTTGGGATGCACTTTTTGGCAGCTGTTAGGATTGTGGTACACATGTTGTTGTATGTAGTGTTAATGTTATCAGTTCTAATGATTTGACTGAACCCAGCGTCAGTTTCTCGGCCGTAGCGGTCCCAGTCTGCTTTCCTGAAGTTCCAGGATGGTTTACACAGGGACTTCTGTGTCATCTGTGGTGTTAAAATAGTTGTTAAAACAGGGCGGTGGTCACTTCCCACGTCTTCTAAGACTTTGATGATACTATTTTCTGCTATGTCAGCTGAAACAAATGTCAGATCTGGCCGGCTGGTCGAGCCGTGTGCCCTGTGTAGGAGTGTTGGTGGAGTTTCCAAGTTCTGCAGTAGCATTAAGTTGGTACTGCTGCACAGTTCCTCAACCTCTAGGCCCCTACTGTTAAAGCGCCTGTATCCTAGAGCAGGAATGTGAGCATTAAAATTACCAGCTACGACAGTTTTCTTTAGTATGGGCTCGAACTCAGGCAGACCTTTTGATGAGGTCGGGGGACAGTAAATGTTGTGTAGTGTGTACTTGGTGTTATCTTTGCCCCATAGCTTTATTATTTGGTGGTCGATATCCCCCGCAGGGTGGTTGGTTACTGTGGCTTGGGTATCATTTTTGATTAAGGTCATGATGCCTTGGCACTTCAGGCATTCACATTTGTACTGTGTATAACCCATGATGTTAATTTGTCTCCGTGGGAGTATTGTTTCCTGCAGAAGGGCTACTTGTACTTGATGTTCGTGTAGTATTTTTGTAAGCTCAATTGTCTTGTTCTGTAGTCCAGCTATATTTAGCTGTAAAATGTTAAAGTTCCCCTTCGCTGACTTTTCACAAGGAGCAGGGGATTTATCTCTCTTGCGCGGGCCTTGGTAACCGAGGCGACGCCCGAGCTCGTATGGAATATGTTGTTTAACTGGCATTGGAGGTATTGGGTGTTTGCTGCAGACATCTCCCTCCCAAAGAATGCAATGGGTGTGTCTTCCTCCATGAGTATTGGGTTGATTTGCTTGGCCACTCACCTTTTTGGCTCTAAAGATCACTTCGCTTTGGGGGTTCAGGTGGGGTTCACAGAGATGCATTCCCCGCTAGTCACAAGCGCTCACGATGCAGGCCTCATTTCTTCGTTCTGTGGCTGAGCTTTTGCTGTGGCTGTGTCACGTCCTGCATCCTATGCCTTCACGATTTTCCCGAGCACAGCGGTTCTAAATTTCCATTGAGTTTTAGTGGCTTTGCTTCCCGTGTCTCAGGAGTTGGACAAAATCTGACGATGGGTGCAATGTCAGGTCGCATGGCACTCTTGCTGCAGCTGGGACATAGGGCAGGGCCCGGATCCCTTCTAGGTAAAGACCTATCTTTTACCATCACCACTTCAGGATCCTTGGTGAGGTGTATCGTGGATTGGACAGAGAAAGCTTGGTAGGCAAGTAGAGAAGAGAGAAAGTAGCATTTAACCCATGAGTGGGGTTTGGGTTGGTGTTGACCAGAGCATGGTCCACTTTCCGGTGAGTATTGCGCCTACACCTTCGGAGGAGTCCCAAACAACTCCCGACCCAGTTATACCGCCAGGCACTCGGTCGCCCCCATAGCAAACTCTGTGAAAACGGGGTCACCACATGAAGGTGCTGCTATGGACACGTTTGTACAGGAGAGGCCATATGCTAGAAGCTTACTACAAGACAGTAGCTTCCGCGGCGATCACTGCACCTGGATATGAGAGGCTGTGTGTTCGCATCAACACCCATTGATGTAGGTGGGACGTCGGAGCCCGAACCCTACATAGACCCCAGAAATAAGCAATAGAATAGCAACATAGAACAATTCTTGACAGACCTGCTATTAACCACAGTAACAAACAGTGCCACATTAATGCCTTCCAAGGAAAAAACAGATAGAGGACGACCAAGAGAGAACATACAGGACAGTTTGACATCATGGAAAGAAGTCAACAACAGGAATGATAACAGTACTGAAGAAAAGAAGCTGCGATGACACATGATCACCTACGCCATGAGGCATGGTACTAGAAGAAAGAGAAGACATAGATTTCGTGTCTTTTCTGTGCTGCACGTCAAGCTCCTTACACTTCTGTTTTAGTCAAGCTTCTTTTGCTGTTTACATATCTTACTAATAAATGCAGGTAATGATAACAGGGTTGAACTTGAAGAAACACCAATACAAGATATAGAATCATACACATATCTTGGCAGCAATATAGACAAAATTGGAGGGACAGACAGCGATATCAAAATAAGAATACAAAAGGCAAGAGGAGCTTTCATTGCATTGGGAAATATATGGAGATCAAGAGAAATAGGATCCAACACGAAAATAAGAATCTTCAACTCAAATGTGAAGTCAGTCCTATTGTATGGCTCGGAGACATGGGGAACAACAAAGACAACAACCAAAAAGCTACAGACTTTCATAAATGGGTGCTTGCGTAGAATAGAGGGATTAAAATGGTATGACAAAGTTACCAACGTGGAACTGATGACAAGAACTAGACAAGTGCCAGTGGAACAAGAAATGAGAAGAAGACGATGGCGATGGATAGGACACACACTTAGGAAACCTGTTGATAGCATTACAAGACAGTCCTTGTTCTGGAACCCCCAGGGCAAGAGAGGCAGAGGTAGACCAAGAAGCACATGGAGAAGAGAGCTGGAAACAGAGGTGAAAATAATGAGGAGAACATGGAAAGAACTTGAGATGATGGCACGTGACAGGAGGACTTGGCATGTGTTTGTTGAAGGCCTATGCTCCTTTGGGAGTGGAGGGTTATGAATGAATATCTTACTGTTTATTGTGTCTGTCATATTCTTCTTTGTCTTGCTTCTTTCTTCTTGTATCCAGCAATTGTAAAATGCAATCTATCATAATTTCTTCTTTACATTATTCTTTGTTGCTGGTATGATTTCTTTTTTATGTTTGATTTATTGACTCTTTGAACGTTTCCCACTGATCATCTGCATTTCTACTCTGTATTTTTTTTTCTATCACAATGTACCTACTCTTTATTGCTACATTATATATTTCACTCATTTCCCCATCCGATTTAAGTCAGTTTAAATCTAACTTGATATTTTTGAACCCCCTTTTACTTGCTTCAGCTTTGTTCTAAGTTTTCCCAATACTGACACTTGGGTGCTATTTCAGAGCGCTTCTGGCCTAGTTTTCACAGATTTAAAACTGTTTATAATTCTCGTGTGTACTAGTATGTAGTCAATTTGATTATGAATATTGTTTCCAGCTTTTCCATGTCCAAAGACGTCTTAGATGTTGTCTAAAGCTGGTGTTTCGTGCTATTATGCCATGTGTTCCTGTCCACTCTATCAGTCTGTCACCTCTTTCATTTCTTTTTCCCAGGCCATAACTACCAGTCACGTTATCCGCTTTTTCATTTTCAACTTTTGCTTTGAAATCTCCAAGCGCTATGGTTGTCTCATGAGATTCACTTTCCATCATTGTCATGTCAAGTTCATCGTAGAATGTGTCCGGTTTTTTTTGTGTACTATAATATCCGCTGTTGGTGCGTATTTTTGTAAAAAAAAAAAAAAAAAAAAAAGAATAATAATAATCATAATAATATCTAGTTGTCTGCCTTTCAGTTTAAATCACCTATTTTCGATTTTTAAAATATCCATGTACCCTATCCCACAGCAGTTCCTTTCATTTTCCTCTTTCAGTTTAACTAATAGGACTCAATTTGATACTGTCTACAATAGGGTGGCCATATTGTTCAACATAAAAAGAAGGACAAATGCCATATTTGGTCAAAAAAAGGAGGACAAGGGAGGACAATGTTTTTAAAAAGTAGGACGAAAAGTAGGACACCTTTATTCAATAACTACAAGACGCTGAAACATATATATATATATATATTTTTTTTTTACATTCAAACAATAAGCTGATAAAATCACATTGATTTTGTGCCTACTTATATTTTTCTGATGATAAAATCTTCTTCAATAAAGTTGGGCTACGTTTTAAATATGCATAGAAATCAGAGCATGAAAGCTCCTTGAAATTGTACTGCACAAGTAGAGTGCCTTTAATGGAATCTTTCCTTCAGTGCTTGTAAAGCTGCTTCAGTAGAATGCTGTGCAGTCACAGAAATGATAATAGCAGCTGTTTTGGCACATGAGAATTTGCTGGCAATTTCTGAATCTTGGAAAGCATTCTTGAGTAACACTGAAGTTCAATCCATTGATCTGAAAGAGTTGTGATGTGTTACAGTATGAAAAGCAAAAGCACCCTCGGCAACTTCAAACCTTTCCTCGCTTATTTCTGTATTAAAATATGTCAGTTTTTATTGCAAACATTCAGACGCAAGTGCTTTCTTGTGTTTTTCTGTTTCTATTTTTTTTTTTTTTAAGCTGCACCTTTATTTGCTACTGATACAAATGGGCCGCCTCTGCATACAAGACATTCTGCTTCATACTCTTGTCGACCATTGGACAATCACTGAAATTTTTTTTTCACTTCATCCGTGAACACACACTTCCGTTTTGGCATTTTGAGCGGGTATCTGTAACATAAATATAATATAATGCCCATAATCAATGATACATTCGATGTTAAAATTATTTGTAAAATGCAACAGACGAGGTTTTAATTTTAAAACAAACCCATTACTATACTAGTAACTACTCGTGTATTTTTTCATAATAAACAAATTGCAATAAATATAAAAGCAGTACGAACTAAGGTTAATATTATTTGTAATTTGCAATAGACAACGAAGTTATAATTGACTAAATCCAGCCCCAAGTTCTTATTCATGCCGTTTTGTCTGTTATATTTTCCCTTAACAAATGCCAATAAACCTAAACAGCGTTTAACCTGGGTTAAAATATGATAGTAATCTATTATAAACTATTGAACAACATGACAACTTACGGTAGTGTTGTTGGCAATTTGCGCGATCCGCCGAGTTTGCGGAGACAAAAATTCTTAATTCTGACAGAATTTCTGTACTCAGAAAAAGTAATTTAGCCAATCACACAAAAGCCGGATATTTCAACATTTTAAAAAAATCCGGCCGGACTCTCAGTTTTGTCGCAAACGGCCGGACAAATCCGGACGTCTGGCCACCCTAGTCTACAATCCGTTTCCTGTGTTTGCATCTAAAATTATTTCTACTCTTCTTTCACGTTATTCCCTCCAGAATAAATTATTTTGAAGTTGTCAGAATATATTTCATTTGTTCCAGCATATCCCTTTTCACATAGTCCTACTTCATGTCAGATTATATATCCTAATTATAACCCATCAGAGGTTGAACGGGATATTTTTCATCATTAATATAAAACCAAAAAAATGCTCAATACAACACTGTGGTAGTTTCACTTCTTTCCATTCCATTTCAACTTTATTGGATCTTTGTCGTCAACATTATCGTGCTATTGTTGATCAGAATAAACATAATTGCGCTCTGGACAAATAAATAAGTGCTTAGTCGCCCTCAGCAAATGTCGAAGGGTATGAATGCTAATAGTTCATGTAGCGCGTTGGCTGCCGGGTACATCACGATTTATGATCAATTCACCATGAAACAAATTGTAAGGACTACGCGTATTTTCAATGGATATTCAATTTAGTTTACTTGGTGCATTGTGCGCCTTTTCTTAAAAAAATAATAATACCGTAATACATAAATAAACAGTTGGTTCGTTTCACTAAGACAACAAGCAGGTTTAATTAGCCACAAACATCAACTCTGGTTTCTCTTCACAACGTATAAATCTAGCCTGAAACATCTCCATTGCTATGCTCGATTTACTGTATTTTCGTATGGTCCTTATAAAATTGAGAAAGTATCTCGTTCAACACTTGATGGGTTATAATTAGGACATATGGCGCATTAATTCGAGTAAATAAAATCTGGTTTCCAATATCCAAATTTAGTACCTTCTCCTCTCTCTCTCTCTCTCTCTCTCTCTCTCTCTCTCTCTCTCTCTCTCTCTCTCTCTCTCTCTCTCTCTCTCTCTCTCTCTCTCTCTCCCCTCCCCTCCCCAGTCCAAACAGAGTAAATCAAAACTAAATTTGTATGAATGTTTTTGTGTGTGACCTCCCTTTTCCAAGAAACAAACAAACAATAAAAAAACGAATAAAAAGACCAACAAACAAACAATAAACAAACTAAAATGAAGTCTCTCATAACTACCTTGTTGTTAACAAGGTGAAAAGGAGGTGAAAGCCCGATGAGTGTCCGAGATTACATTAAATCTAACAATTATCTGCCATCGGCCAAACAAGCACCCCATCAGACTACCCCTTTTCCTCACACCATCATTGATTCTTATATATTAATTTTAGTTCTTGTTATTAACTGTTTTACTATATTGTGTAATTCTCTATGTCTATCTATTCTCAACACCTGTTCCACAGTTATGGATGAATTGCATGCCTGTAAATAATCTAATATTGGTTTTCTTTGTTGTTCGCACCTCCTACATTTTACCAGGAAATGCTCTATATTATTTTTTCTAGGCACCCTGCACAGTAAGGTTCTTCTATTCTAAAATAGCCCATTCCTAGTTGCAGTCTAAGAAGTCTTTTGTTGCTGGGAATTTTTAGTTTCCTAGATACCTGACGCGTTCTTGTTGGAGCCTTGAACAATTTATATGCATGTCTGCACTTCAGACTTCCATCCCACTCTACTGTCCATTCCTCAGTTATTATTCTTTTAATTAAGCCTTTGATCTCTGTTTTACTCATCCCCACATTTATTCGGTTTCTGTTATTTCTACTTTTCTTAGCTTCTTTATCTGCCTTTTCATTTCCTTCTTTGCCAACATGTGAAGGTATCCAAGCTATTAGAACAGAACATCCTCTGGAGCATAGGTAAGTATTTGCCAGTAATATCTCTTCTGCTATATCAGGTCTACTGCATTCTCGTAAGTTTCTTAAAGCTTGAATAGCAGAAAGTGAATCTGTTAATACTGCCAATTTATGAGGAGGGTTGCTATAGAAGATTTCCAGAGCTTTCAGAATTGAAACCATCTCTGCCGTGAAAATAGATGTATTATCTGTTAAACTATATCCTTTCACCATTTGCCATATGAGAACATAAATTCCTATCCCCATTTTGTTATTATCTCCTTTAGACCCATCTGTGTACACTGTAATACTGTCCTTTGATATTTGTTGAATATATTTTCTGGCTTTGTTTTTGATAGTAGCCATATCAGTTGTTTTATTAATTATGCCTGCCAGGTGGTAGTCTGTATCTGGTTTCGTGAGCTCCCAGGGCAGTACCACCGGCTTGTATATACTACTGTTATTAATTGATGCATTTAGGGCATCCAAGTGTACTAGTTCCTCCATGCATTTCCAACCTGTCGGGAAGCTACTGGTATTCGTGAACATGTTCTGAGCTGTTGTTAATTGATACCTAGCAAAAGCTGGAAAAGCAGGATGAGTCTTGTCCAACATAATTTTGGTCATGTAATTTAGTCTTAGTTCTTTTCTCCGAAGTTCCAAAGGGAGGACTCCTAAGGCCACCCCCAGAGCACCCCTCGATGTTGATCTATTGCACCTGCAATTGTACATACTGCTAAATTCTATCTAATTTAATCTTGTGACTATGTGCTGCAGAGTCATAGACTATGCTTCCATAATCAATTTTGTCTCTAATGACAGATTTATAAAACATGATCATTGTCTTAGTGCTTGCTCCCCATCCATGACCTTTCAAATATCTTAGCATGTTAGTTAGTCCTCTACAAACTCTACCAGTCCAGCCATAATTTTTCATCTTATCATTTGGACCCGCCCGTGTACACTGTTATTCTGCCCTGTGTTACCTATTATCCCCGGTTTTGTTTTTGGACATTTTCTGTGATTAGTGTAACCAGTAGTCTCCCTGTGAACATACGATCGCTGAAAGTTGAAAGGTCAAAAAACAGCACTACGGAACCGAAAGTGTGGATCCACGACTGAGGTAAGAATCTTGTGAGCTGGCAGCAATTTTAGCTGTGTACTAAGCTTTTTTTTTTATCCCACGTGTTTAAGCTGTACATTTGTAGCATCAAGCAATGTGGTCGCAAAATGATTAGAAATAAAATGTTCAGCGGACGACTTTGTCCTTCTCTGTCAAATCGTGTCGGTCGTTTAGGCCTAGGCCTAAATATAGGTAATAAGTCGTGCTTTTGTTGTTAGTTTTTTTTTTCATCGGCTGATCGCATCATGCAGTGCATCACTCTGCGAAGGGAGAACGGGACTGTATTATTCACATGTTTCTAAGTTATCGGCACAGTTTACATAAACGCACCATCCTCCAACGCATGCACACCAACAGAACCGCTTGTTATTTAAAAGGAAAAATAACTAACGCGAGCTGCGTCCTCGCTTTTACATCTTGTTGTTATTATGTATCAGCTTGCAAAACCCAGGCAGACAAAGACATGATTTATATTTCAAGAACACCACCACTTCAGTCATTGAGGAGTAACATCAGTATAGAACATAAGAAAAAATCGACTTATTTTCCAATCTTAACTGTATAACAGAACAACTTTTTTTTAACTGCAAAAACACAATTTTTATTTTTACATTTCTAAGCTTCCATGATCCACATCGCCCAGTTTATTTCTCGGAGGTCTCTGATGATGCAAAGAAAGGATACTAACTCCCCAGGCATAGGTTGTGTATGGGGTTGTCAGCCTCATCATGTAAAACAAATAGCCACATAAACCATGAATGTGATAGCTTGTGATAGCATGTGATAGCTTGTGTAAGCCTTCTGCAAGGGGATCAGCGGCAGTGGTTGCTTCATGCTCCATGTGAAGAGAAATGATTATGATGGCCCACATCTTGTAGGCCCTCCTGAATAGAGCAGTCAAGAGTCCGGCTAAGCAGCTTGTTATTTAGGCCAAGATAATAACTAAGTACTGTTGTACCCATTTCTTGTACTGGTGATATATCATGAGGCATGCATGCATGGCCTCAAATGGTGGCATGTTAGTGTGTGAACTAAAAAAATAGATCAGGCTAGTTGTCCACATGGTTTGGGCATGTTATAATAAGAGGAAAGCTGGAACAGAAACACAAAGACAAAAGAGAAGATTCTTGAACTATCAAAAGTAGGTTGAAATGAAGAACAGTGGGTTGTTTGTTGGATACAGCGTCAAAAAAGAAGTCGGAGAGCAGTTAGAAAATTAGGAATCCTAAAACCTTACCATAATCCTAACCATAACATCGTGGGTGACTTATTTGGATGGCATCGAAGAATGCAACCTTAAACTCATGGTGTGGAAGCCTATGCCTTTTAGTACAGCACTAAGAACCTTTGCCCTGTCACTTACATTGTGTCTTTGACACTTGGCCCAGTTCCTAATAGTGTATAGATAATTTTTTTAAATAAACTTGTGTTTGTTTAATCTTGGAGATGTTAAAGTTAAGTTGTTTCATGTTGTTTCATTCTTTTTTTTCATAGGCGTGTCTGTTCTTTTAGTTTCCATTACTACAGATAACATTGTCAGTGTTTGATTAAGACAGAATATGAACACTTAAACTACAAGATATGTTTGTTATCTGTCTGTGGAGCATATCAGAATACCTGGGTGCTGTGCTCATTTTAAAACATACACTAGTGTAAGTAGGCTACGTGACAGGACTCCAGTAATGTGCAAGCATATATTATTTATTTATTTAAAATGTCAGTTTTGGAATGTTTATATTATATTGAACCTCAGCTTTCATGTTCTTAAATAGTAGGTTACATGTCATCAAATAGTTTAGGTTACATGTCATCAAATAGTTTAGGTTAC